>JAPEKL010000002.1:46528361-46538692 GCA_028877455.1 Bagre pinnimaculatus
TAAATTGACCGTAGGTGTGAATGTGAGTGTGAATGGTTGTTTGTCTCTGTGTGTCAGCCCTGTGATGACCTGGCGACCTGTCCAGGGTGTACCCCGCTTCTCGCCCATAATCAGCTCGTATAGGCTCCAGCTTGCTTGCGACCCTCTACAGGATAAGCAGTTACAGATAATGGATGGATGGATGTGTGCATGGCCCTGATGTCCCACTCAGGGCGTATTCCCATATCACAGCCAGGACAGGTTCTGTATCCACCACCACACTGACCAGGATTACTCAAAATGAATGAATTCTGAATTATTGCTTGCACTGATTGCACGTACACTACAGTATCAGTAGCTAAAGAATAAATTGGAAAACACTGCATGTTCGGTATCATCATATGGTTAACGTTATTCTTGATACCTAAGAGAAGTGGCTTCATAGGTCCAGGTGTGATCATTGTTTCCACAAGAGGGTGATGCTGTGCCTTTTATCGCTCCCAGTCTCATGGTTGAATGGTTTACATGTGTACTTTAGAATATGAAGAAACTAATGAAAACTAGGCTGGTTAAAATGTGACTGAAATGCTTTCTTCTAAGTGCCTGAGTGTAGCAAACAAAGCTATAGCCATGGTATTTATTTTTAAGCGCAAGCTGAAGACACAGAAGCCATTTGCTGCTTGGAGTTTGATCTGTTTCTCACAGTACTGTTGTTGATTACCCAAAATAACTATTACTTAATCAACTATTACTCTAAAATTTCCCAAGATGACGTTCATCTCAGTAAAACACTAATCCCACCCAAAACACTCTCTTTTGATTCATAAATGAACTGATGTGAGAAAACGAGTTACATGCCAAACAAAAACACGTATTTGTCACACCAGAATGAGTGTGTGAGTGACTTTTTATTCTACAACATTTAAACATTCTTTGTTCCTCTACTCATCAGTAAATGGGCCATTTGCTGTGATAGGGTTCAATTCAGAAGACTTTATATTGCAACAAAGAGTCTCATTTACCTTCATTGTACAAATCATTTCTCTTATCTGCTGTGCCTGTCAGTACTCGCCCTATCTGTGCTTGCATCAGTCAGAGATGCCAAACCGCACGTCCATCACCGGTACTGCTCTGCAATCATCACCCGTATCTCAAGTCCAAGATAAAAATGTACGTGTATCTAAAGTGCACCAATGGATGTCACATAACTGGGTGTTTCACTCTCACATACACTGTCCATCTTGTGTTTTGACATAACATTAGTCATGACTTGCCCTACCACATGCACACACACACACTCACCCTACCTTGTTCCTTAACGCTGTGTGGGCCAGGCTCATCTGAGCTGTTTCTATGACGACGGGACATGAGGAGCAGGCATCACCTCAGATACCTAAACCAGATAATCTCAACTCAGGTCTCTCTCTCTCTCTCTCTCTCTCTCACACACACACACACACACACACACACACACACATCTCTGTGGGGTATTTTCATTGACGTGTGCACTACTGTAGCTAAATAACGCTGTGTGTACAGCTAATGCTTAAAGAAGCTTAAAAGAAAAAGCTTTATAGGGAACAGCCACAATATCAGAATTTTCATGTAATCCAATCTTAATGGGAAAACTCAAAGACCTAAAAGTCTAAAGAGGCTCTAAAAGGTGAAATACATCTCATATATTGCAGATAAATACAAAATATAAATATAAAAAATATATGTATGCATGTATATACAGTGAGACAGTATCAACAGTTAACAAATAATATTTCCTGTTATGGTGGTGTTCAGGACAGTAAGTTATTGTGATTGAAAAGTAAACACATTTGAGTGTTTACTATTAAAAAGTGTCATTTTACTTTTTTTTTTTTTTTTTTACAACCCTGATTCCAAAAATGTTGGGATGCTGTGTAAAACACAATAAAAACAGAATGCAATGATTTGCAAATCCTTTTTGACCTATATTTGATTGAATACAATATGCAAACTGGTAAACTTTATTGCTTTTTGCAAATATACACTCATTCTGAATTTGATGCCTGCAACACTTTCCAAAATAGTTGGGATAGGGACATGTTTAACACTGTGTTACATCACCGTTCCTTTTAACAACACACAGTAAGTGTTTGGGAACTGAGAACACTAATTTTTGCACTTTTGAAAGTGAAATTCTTTCCCATTCTTGCTTGATATACAACTTTAGTTGCTCAACAGTCCAGGATTTCCATTGTTGTATTTTACACTTTGGCAGGCCAGTTTAGCCCCCGCACTCTTTTATTATGAAGTCACACTGTTATAACATGTGCAGAATGTGGCTTTGCATTATCTTACTGGAATAAGCAGGGACATCCCTGGAAAAGACATCATCTGGCTGGCAGCATATGTTGCTCCAAAACCTGTATGTATCTTTCAGCATTAATGATACCTTCATAGATGTACATGTTATGCTTGCCATGGGCACTAACCCTCCCCCCCCCCCATCAGAGATCCTGACTTTTGAACTTTGTGCTGGTCACAATTTGGATGGTTCTTTTCCTCTTTAGCCCAGAGGACACAACGTCCATGACAGCCAAAAACAATTTGAAATGTGGACTCGTCAGACCACAGCCCACTTTGCGTCAGTCCATCTCAGATGAGCTCGGGCTCAGAGAATTTGGTGTCATTTCTGGATGTTGTTGATATATGGCTTTCATATATCAACAACCGGAGCTTTGTATTTTTATTTTATTTTCTCTTTTGTTTTTTTGTGTTTGTGTAGTTTGATGATTGTTTTTGTTTGAGTGTTTTTGTCCGCCAGTTGTGGTGTAGCTCCGGACCCAGTTTTGGGCTTCAGTTCCCTCCAGGCTTTGGTTCACCGTGGGTGATGCCTTTGCTCCTAGTTATGGACTGCAGTAAGCTCGTTGCTCATTTTAACATCATGATTGTCCAGCGCTCTGTGCAGCGGTGCTTTAGTGCTTGGCGTGATGTTCCGAGCGATGTTGATTATAATTATTATTTCAATTTGCACGGTAGATGCAGTAATGAACTGTCTTTACCAACAACACTTTTCTGAAGTGTTTCCAAGCCCATGTAGGGGTTGAAGGTCACAGGTGTCCAATGTTGGTTTTTGGCCTTACGTACAGAGATTTCTCTGGATTCTCTGAATCTTTTGATGATATTATGGATTGTTGATGATAAAATTCCTAAATTCCTTGCAACTGTATGTTGAGAAACATTGTTTTTAACCTGTTGGACTATTTCCCCACATAGTTTTTCAAAAAGTGGTGAACCTCGCCCCTTCCTTGCTTGTGAATAACTGAGCCTTTCTAATTACCAATCAACCTGTTGAATGTTCCAAACAGCTGTTTTTTTAGCATTCCACAATTTTCCTTGTCTTTTGTTGGCCCTGTCCCAACTTTTTTATAACATGTTGCAGGCATCAAATTCAGCACGAGTGTATATTTATGAAAAACAATAACGTTTATCAGTTTGAACATTACATGCCTTTTCCTTGTATTGTATTCAATTCAGTATATGTCAGAAAGGATTCGCAAATCATTGCATTCTGATTTTATTTACATTTTACACATCATCCCAACTTTTTTGGAATCAGGGTTGTAAAAAAATTGGTGTTAAATTCGTAAGCATAACAAATAATTCTAACTACAACTATGTATTATATTGTAAATATAATAAATTTCAGCAAACTTGACTGTATTTAAGGGAACGTCATTATTAATGTTGTTCTGCCACATAAAAAAACTACGGTCATGAGTTGCTTCTATTGGACAAAACACACTTTTCAAGGGTTATTTTACATTGTGTCTCTTTTGGGAGAAAGAGATTGGAGTGTGTCCATCTGTCCATTTGGCTATTTCCTGGATTATGGGATTACAATCAGACTGGTCATGTGACATGCATTGACCCTGCTTATTACCCAGATTATGCAGGAGCAGATGAGGCAACCACTTCTATCTCTTCTTCCATCCATCCATCTGTATGCGTACTTTAAATGTTCTCTCCTGATATCTACTCATATATAACTACAGAAGATTTTACACTCACCATCATCATCATCATCATCATCATTATCCTTTCTCCAGATTCTGGAGCTCAGTCCAGAGTTACACACTGACATGGAGGTAAGCTTGTCCTTCAAACCTTTCTCCTCACAGGATCTTCACTAAAAGCATTGCTCATATCGTGAGACTAGGTTTAATGTGGTAACATCGTAAACAAACAAACAAAGCAAGTCATCCTGTCAGTATGGAATGGAAACTGGAGAGCTTTGTAATAAAAGATGGCAGTTTGCAATGTACAGTACACTGATGGCAGTCTAGTTCAAAGGTTTAAGTCTGAAATTGATTTTTTTTTTTGGTTTTGTTTCCTTATAACAGATGAGAGAAGTGACCTAAAACTATCACTAGCATCAACAAAAGCACATCTGGCTGCCAAGTTTAAAATGGGCTGAGAAAAAGCATGACGGCTCACAGAGGCGATGTTTGGCCCACAGAGATCAAATCCTGTTCCCAATTCATATATCGTCCTCATTCAGCATCTGCGTTCGCTTCATTAAGTTTGCTGGCACAAAAAGGTGCTGGCTCTATATCTGTTTCCTCATAGGACTTAAGCCTCTAGGCATACATTTAAAAACCTGACTTCAGCATAAAAACTTTGAGGAACGGTTCTGTGCACCAAATTTAGCAATATTTTACAGTCTTTGGTTTCAGTTCTCTGCTCTAAACTCAGAGGTGTAGGTTAGTGTGGATTGGAACAGAGCCTCTCCTCGTCCGTCCCTCGGTCAGAGTGGGATTTAGTGACATGCAGCAAGTGTTTTGATTTTACACACGTCTGCAAAGTAGTGGCCGAATTTGATAAACAGAGAAAATGTCCACGTACCTTTCTGACATTATGCAGATCTGTGACTTCTACTTTACGCACAGGCATCTGATATGGCCCAGAAAAATGACATCGATGACATGATGATTTCAATCATACAATAGGGTTTGCTCTGGGTTCTCGGGGAAAAACAAAATAAAAAACATGCCGGTAGGTGGATTGACTATACTAAATTGCCCCTTGATGCGAAGGAGCATGTGCTTTTATGAGCGTGGTATACTATAATGGATTTGCATCGCATTCAGGAATGAATGATGTTTCACTGCTATTGGTTGCTCTGTCTACATTTGTATAAACAACATATAAAATTCCACAAATTCACCCTTGCTTGTTCAAATTTTTACATGAGATCAGGTTCCATTCTTATTGGTGTGGTGGCACAGTAGCGTTATCACCTCACAGCTGCAGGATCACCAGTTTGATCCTGATCTCGGTTTACTGTCTGCTCAGAGTTTTGCGTGTTCTACTAGTGTCCACGTGGTTTCCTCCTGATTCTTCAATTTCCTTTCACTTCCCAAAAACCTGTTGTAGGTGATTTGGGTACTCTAAATTGCCCAAGGAAGTGAATGTGTGTGTGTATCATGGTACCCTGCAATATACTGGAATCCCATTCAAGGTGTAGTCCCATCTTGCGCTCAGTGTTTCCGGGATAAGCTCCGGACCCACCGTGACCCTGACCATTACAGAGTGGTTACTGAATATGAGTGAGATTGTTTTTACAATATGGAACACATTTTAGAGTAAAAACTACGAATGTGACAGTTTGGAAGGAATGAAGTTAACATGTCAGAGAAATAAAATGACTAAACATATGAATTCTTCACCAAAGATTTACCAGTTAGGATACAGTCCAATTTTAAGAACATCTATTCCATACACTACAGAACATACAGCTGTTACAAAACAAATTTTCTACTGTATAATACAACTTTGTGTGGCACATTGCTGCCCTCTATTGCTAGCTTGTGAACCAACAGCAGAACAGAAGTGGCCATCTTTGTAAAGAGTCATTACCTGTAAGCGTGAGCAGCACTGATTAATCTTATTAGGGTACCACGAAATATCCTCACAGGCCTGTGTTTTGTTTGGCCCTTCTCCTGTGCTTTGCGATTGGTGTGCTTTAAACATTTTCACAGGATGTTATTGGGAATTATAAGTTCAAAATTCAGGTAAAGCATGCAGCTCTGAGGGGTGCTGTTCCATCCACCTGCAGATTCCCATCTCTTTCAGCTAAAAGAAGCTAATCTTTCTGTGCAAATACAGACTATCTGGAGAAACAAGACATTGGTTTTAATGATTAGGACCCTAAAAGTAAAGGTTTATACTCCCCAGCTTACTAAGAGCTTCTCAGGAGCACCCTTGGTGTTTTTTATTCCATATAGGGGCTGATAAAATGTGAAAAGCCTTCCGGATACTGTGTTCCCATAGCTGCCCACATCAGATTTAAAACACTGATGCTTAAGCCAGTATCTCACTAGGCTGCGACAGCTTGCGACAAATTGCGAACGTCATTCACGAGAGAGTTTCAAAAGTGTCTTGAAACATTCGCGGGGCTTCTCAATTTCCTCGCATGAGTCGCAAAGTGTCGCTCCTTCGTTGCTGAAATTTTGAACATGTTCAAAAAATTTGTGCGACAAAATTTCTCTCAAAATAGCCGCAAATGCGTCGCTGGTGTCACAAAGCCATCACGAACCCTTCTCAAGCCAGTTTCCGTGAGACAGGAAGTGCGAGTGTATGGGTAGTATCTCACTGGGCTGCGACAGCCTGCGACTAGTTGGACACACAACAATTGCGATAAAATATGTGAATTAGCGACAGTTTTCACTTGGAATCACACTGAATTGATATTCGCATATTTTATCGCGATTGTTGTGTCTCCAACTAGTCGCAGGCTGTCGCAGCCCAGTGAGATACTACCCTTACCTACAAAGCCAAAAACAGACTGGCCCTCACCTATCTGAAGACGACTTTCACACTGCACTATGTTCCCTTTTAGCAACAAGCGCAGCTCAGATTGACCCAACATCCTTTAATGAGGACATGCATCAAAACTCTTCTCTACCAGGTGGTGGGATGAACTCCCCCTGGTTGTCCAAACAGCTGAGTCACTATTTGTCTTCAAATAAAGACTGAAGACCAACCTCTTCACCAAGCACTGAAAATGGCCGACTCACCCTTCCCAGAATCCAGTTCATTTTTTTATTTTGAAATCACATGACCGCTACTCTACTAACTTTCTGTGCAGCAAAACCTCTGCAAATTCACTGTTAGTGAGCCCTTCGAGAATCCATGAAGGTATCACAAACTTTTACTTCATTTATTTGTCACTCGATGTTTTGAGTCGAATATGCCTGCTATTTTCTTTCTTTCATGGCTGCCTGAAGTCGGTTCTGGTCCATTACAATGGAATAACCATACGAAAACAGAACAGATTGGTTGAAATAATTTAAAATATAACTACTTTGACAAAACATCTTCAATTTCATGTTACAATTTATGATCTGTGGCTTAGGATGTCACCGGATCGTTGCGGATTGTTTTTCAAACATTGGAATATCCATGGATGCAAAAATGGTGACTCACTACTTGGTGCAAAGGCTTCTGGGAATGGTGAGCTGGGCCCTTTAAATGAGTAGTAATTAAAAAAAAATTGAAGATGTTGCTGTGCTACCTTGTTATACTAATTTGCGACAGAGTTTTAGCTTGATAATATTCTAAGACCATGAGCATGAGGATATGTTTTTGCTGGAGACTAGAAAGAATTTATAAGTCCCTCTGGATAGATGACCGTGAGTTGGCCTAGTGGTTAGCATGTCCACCTCTCGATCGAGAGATCGCAAATTCTACTTATGGTCAGGTCATACCAAAGACCATCATAAGTACCTACTGCCATCTGGCAAGGCATGCTGCAATACAGATGTGAGTGGGGAGTCAAACTCTCACGGTTACCAGAGGACTAGCCCCTCACTGTAACCCTAGCTGAATAGGTGAGAAGCCGAGGGCTATGGAAACGGAGATCGGTGCCACCTGATTGCATGGTGTGGAAAGGACTTTAGACCTCTGGACAGGTCATCTGCTAAATGATGTAAATATAAATAGTGCAGTGTAAAAGTTGTTGAAATCTACTCGAAAGACTTGGACCAAAAATTAAGCTTGAAGCACAAGGTGATTGTGTTATAACCCTCTCTCTGTCTCAGGTGGAGTTGGAGGGGGAGTGTGGATGAGGAACTCTGGGACACTTCCCAATCACCTCCATGGATCATAGAAGATCCTCCAATCCCCTTTTCTGTCTCCTTCTGCTCCTCTTCATCTTCTGTCTGTGTCTCAGTATGCCAGCCCACTCTCCTCTTCTGCCTGGTCAGCCCTTCCTGATTCTTTGGGCTGTACCTAACAAAGCTTGCCTTGGTCGCCCTGACCCGGCAGCTTTCGGGATGGAGTGGGAGGGACATGTGGCTGAATTTTATGAGGACTCACTGGGACTTTACCCATATTTCAGTGCAGAGGGAGAGCCTGTGAATGGTGGCCTGCCTCAGCACACCAGCCTGGAGCGCCACCTTCAGAAATTGGAAAGGGACCTCACAGCAACTTTGCCCCAGGCTGGGGCGCCTGGCCTCGGGGTGCTGAGGTGGAATGAGTGGGAGCCACAGTGGAGCAGAAACAGGGGGAATCAGCAGAGGTATTTGGAGACATCGCGAACGTTGCTCCGGGTTTTTTTCCCAGGCTGGAGTGCAGATGAGGTGGAGAAATGGGCTCAGGTGAAACCGCTACCACAAATAAAAACACACAGGGCTACATCTTGTTCCCATATTTATCATTGAAATGGTGTACCCAATTTGTCTTAAGCAGAATGTCGACATACTGATGTCATTTCCTGCCAGGTGGACTTTGAAGCCGCAGCCCAATTCATTCTCATGGAGACCCTGAGAGAGTTAAAGAGACTCCGCCCACAGAGACTGTGGGGCATGGCTCCGTACCCAAGCTGCTACAACTCTGATCCCACTCAGATGCTGCTAGCTAATTACACAGGCCGCTGCCCTGCTGCAGAGATGGCACTAAACGATGAGCTCATGTGGCTATGGAAGCGAAGCGATGCACTTTACCCCATCCTCGAACTGGAGAAACTCCCTGAAGGAACCAAGGGTGCATGGTTGTATGCATCCAATCAGATCAGAGAGGCATTAAGAGTGGCTGCTCTTGCAGGAACAACATTTGAACTTCCTGTTTTTCCACTGGTCAAGAGTATGTACACCTCCTCCAGTAGCTTTCTCTCTGAGGTAATCATTTAAGTTGGAGTTAATTCATATGTTTTCTGCTTCAATTATGATGTTTAACTTTGTAATTCTTGGGTGTAACCGTGCATATGATATGGTAGATAGGACTGTTTTCACATTGTGTGTGTGTGTATATATGTACTCACTGTGTACATAACTGTGAATGCTGTGTATGTGTGTCAGGCTTATTTGGTGAATACTGTGGGAGAGAGTGCTGCTTTGGGTGCTGCAGGAGTCATTATCTGGGACAGATTCCTTACTACTAAAACACAGGTATTCATCTATCTATTGGCTCCATTAGTCAACAGTCTATCCATCATCCATCCATGAGTCCAGGCTATCCATCCATCCATCCATCGGCTCCATTAGTCAACAGTCTATTCATCATCCATGCGTTCATCCATCCATCAGTCCAGGCTATCCATCCATTGGCTCCATTAGTCAACAGTCTATCCATCATCCATCCATGCATCCATCCATACATCCATCAGTCCAGGCTATCCATCCATCAGCTCCATTAGTCAATAGTCTATCCATCATCCATCCATGCGTCCATCCATCCATCAGTCCAGGCTATCCATCCATTGGCTCCATTAGTCAACAGTCTATCCATCATCCATCCATGCATCCATCCATACATCCATCAGTCCAGGCTATCCATCCATCAGCTCCATTAGTCAATAGTCTATCCATCATCCATCCATGCGTCCATCCATCCATCAGTCCAGGCTATCCATCCATCTGCCTACAATCTATCCATTTCTCCATTTATCAGCCCAGCTTCCATTAATTGATTCGTCTGTCCACAAACTATCCATCCATCCATCCATCCATCCATCCATCCATCATGCCAGGGAACCTCAAGTCCAGTCATAGGCAGGAAATGCCTTGCAAAGTTTCAAGCTTCCTTTTTACACACTACTTTACTCTTGCAATATTCAAACCATGATATCTCATCTCATCTCATTATCTCTAGCCGCTTTATCCTGTTCTACAGGGTCGCAGGCAAGCTGGAGCCTATCCCGCTACCACAAATAAAAACACACAGGGCTACACCTTGTTCCCATATTTATCATTGAAATGGTGTACCCAATTTGTCTTAAGCAGGCGAAAGGCGGAGTACACCCTGGACAAGTCGCCAGGCCATCACAGGGCTGACACATAGACACAGACAACCATTCACACTCACATTCACACCTACGG
>JAPEKL010000002.1:47095342-47118561 GCA_028877455.1 Bagre pinnimaculatus
ATTTGACCAAAGTTTAATATAAAATAGGAGAATTACATTGATCTTGCGCCTGAATTTACCCATGATATGCCCTTTAACAATAACTTTGAAAAAGATTTGTAAAGGCTTATTAGCTCATCCAGCCAACAGGTGATGAGCTTATGCCATCATGTGTTGTGTGTTGTCTGTCCGGCGGCATCCACATTTCACGAAAATCGCTTCTTCTCTTGCAATTCTTCACTGATTTTTATTCTTTTTGGCAGGAATGTAGGTCTTCCTGGGGTGCATATAGCTTCTCCCCAAATTTGCATAATTGCAGTTAATAATGAGGATATGGAGTAATTAAGCTCTAACAAGTATCACTTCTCTCTCAATTCTTCACCAATTTTGATTCTTTCTGGCATGAAGGTAGGGGTACCTAGGTTGCATATAACTTCTACCCAAATTTGCTTAATTACAATTATTCATGAAGTTATGGACTAATTAAGCCTTCAACAAAAATCGCTTCTTCTCGGTCAGTTCCTTGCCGTTTTGGGTTCTTTCTGGCAAATAGGTAGGTATTCCTAGGGTGTATATAGCTTCTATATATAGTTTGTATATCTTGTGTATAGCTTGCAACATTTATTGCGCAAGGTGGCCCACTTTACCGTAGATCGTTCCTTCTGGATTAGACAGGGCCGGAGTGAGCTACGCCATCACTAACAGTCTCGTTCATTCATTCTTCATTAGTAATTGCTTTATCCTAGTCAGGGTTGCTGTGGATCCAGAGTGTATCCCAGGAACACTGAAAACTGTTATAACAGCATATGATGTCAGTCATGACAAGTGTATGTACAGGATTTATTCACTTGCATTTTATTATTATTCAATTTTGCCAATAAAAAGTGGACTTCTAAATCACGTAGAAGAGTAAAGATGATAGGCTGTCATGCTAGGAGTAGTCGATGACTGGTTTTATTTCTTATCTATTTTAGTAAAACACTTTGTAGAATCTTGCCTCATTGTAACGAGCATTGTAATGATAGGTTACTTTTTCGGTTCTTTCCCTTAATTTTTAAAACCCTTGCTTAAAAATGTGCTTAGTAGAGACTAAGTGACTTTTCTTTGCACTTTTTTCTCCAGGGTATATTTGTGTTTTAATTATGCATTGCTGATTTTGTAAAGCCTAGCTTCCTTTTACACTTCAATTAGTTGAATAGCCTGAGACACAAACATGCATGAAAGAATATTACCCAGACCTAGCAATTAGTCTAAAGACATATAAAGGTGTGACATTTTGAACAATAAGCAAGCATTTCATTGGGTTTGACAATCCTATATTATATCAAGGTCTTTGGACATGTCAAATCCACTCAAAGCAGGGTGTATAAAAGTGTCATTTCCTTGGATGCACTGTGTTGCAAGGGGGAAAAACAGTATGAAGAAAACTCACTACACATAATGAAACAAAACTCATTTCAGAGCTATCTTTCCTTCACTTACTCCTCCACTCTCAGCACTCTCAGTCCTTGTCTGGCATGAATGGCCCTGTTTGGAGGGCAGGTTCATTTAATTTTGGAGTGAATTGAGCAGACACTGTGGAACACAGTGTTGGTTCATGGTCGCCAATGCAATGTACATCTCAGATGCATATTTACTACCCCAGGCCATAAATCTGTGCAAATATTAAAAAAAAAAAAGTAAGGTTGTCAAGTTCTCACGCTGCCAAACTGTCCTTTCAAAATGAGTGTCCTTCTCTGCCTCACATTACGTTTTATGTACAGCTGGCTGTAAGGTGAGAAAACTAATCTCATACTACAACAACTAAAAGCAATTATAGCAAGCATCAATAGATGTGATTTAACTACGTTATCATATTTACCGATCCATTAAACAATATTTCCGTTCGTACAAAAACACATTTTTGACTCCATAGGTGCTAAAGAACAGACACATTTTTTGACTCCTTATTTTTTGAAGGACTGGGTATACTGTATAATCTAAGAGGCAGCAAGTCAGTTGTTCTGAAAATCCCAAGCTGAGACATTACCTCGTTAGCAACATGGCACCAGTCGAACTGTGTCACGTCTCTGTTGAGAGTTCTCTTCCTGTTTCTGAACATTTGTTTTCCAAGCAAAGGCTATTTATAACATTTTTCTTATCTGCTGATGTTTCCTTTGCTTGTTGTTTCGAGTTTGTCGCCAGTTGCTTTACATTGAGGCAGTATGAGTAGTGCTGTCACAGTATCACTACATTATCAGTTACATCACGACCATTTCAGCTTTACTGTTTTGCTCCTAATCCCATAGGACCACATTACAGCATTATAGCAGAAATATACAGTTTTCAGTGTGAGTGCGAATGGAGTATCAGTATCAATGTGTGTGAGTGTGAGTGTGAGTATCAGTGGAGTATCTAATGAGGCCGATGTGATGTTGGATGCAACCCAGCAATTGTAACCGACTAAAAATTAGCTTCAACTTGAAAAAAAAAATTGCGGCGCACTAGATGGCGCTTTGCGGCCCACTATTGGGCCACAGCCCAGTGGTTGAGAAACACTGGTGTATAATGTTTTGACAGGTTTTGATAGTGTTAAATAAATGATAAAGAACATGTGGATGTACATTATGAGCACAACACATTAATGTCACTGACCTGTGACTAATGAAAAAGAAAGAAAGAAAAGAAAGAAAGCACAACTTTATTCATCACAAAATTGTGAAATTTAACCCATCTGAAGCAGTGAACACACATATGCACACACACTTGATCAATGAGCACACACACACAGAGCAGTGGGCAGCCATTCTAACAGCGCCCGGGGAGCACTTGGGAGTTAGGTGCCTCGCTCAAGGGCACCTCAGCCCAAGGCCATCCCATATTAACCTAACCTGCATGTCTTTTGGATTGTGGGGGAAACCGGAGCACCCGGAGGAAACCCACGCAGACATGGGGAAAACATGCAAGCTAGTAAGCTTACAGTAATGTAAGCTAGTTTACTAAGAGTTAGCTAATTTCTCTGCAAACTCTGTACATTAGATAATATTAGTGAGTAAAAAAAAAAAAGTTTCTGCTGTACTCAAATCAAGTCGCACATATTGAAATTCCACTAATATCTACAAGTACCTGTATGAATAAAGGCTGCAATAAGGATACACAGAGTTTACATGGTGAGGTATAATTTATATATCTTATTTACTGCGTATTAAATGAAATGTATCTCATTGGAGTCAGCAAGGAATCTTTACTGTAAATGCAATTTTCTCTTTTTTTATCTCTGTCAGTTCAACAAATCTATAGTTTTCCAACTACATATAATAGAAAATATAAAAATGTCACCAGGTAAAGGGTTGTGCCATGCTGCTACACATATTTATTGTACATATATTACTTTAATGGTTTAAAATGATATGTTTATGGTTGCTTTCAACTTGTGAGGTGTCCAGGTGCTGAATAAACGATGCTGGGAGTATATGTGATAAGCACTTACAAGTGCTTCAGCTGATAAAAAAGTGTATTAAGGTGTCAGTTAGTGCAACACGGGTAGTTATTGAACTATCACAGACCATTTTTTTAAAAAAATATTTAGAGATAAAAGTTTTCTGAGAAATAACTGTCTTTGTTCCAGACCATCGCCAAGTGAAAGGCAGCTAATCCCTGTGGCCTTTGTGTCTGAGAAATGGTTCGAGATCTCCTGCTGAGGACCTTTTCCTACCCGTGGGTAACTGCAGCTTCCTCAATTTTGGACCCTGGTATGTCTGATTTCTCAGCTGTTTCACAATTCTCACCACTGAGTCACAATTCTCTAAAAAGGGGGATGTTTCTCTTTTGTATAACACCATGTAGATATTTAGGGAGAGAACTACTAGTTATGGCATACACCATTTACTTAAACTGTAATTATGAAGAAAACACAAATAGACAATATTCAGCGATTGCTTGCTTTACGACTAGGGTTTACGACTGGAAAACATCCCATAATTACATGTTATTTGTGGAACTTTTTGGTTCACAGTAATTAGTAGCTGTAATAGAGTTTAACAAAACAATAGCTGTGTTGCAAAGTGCTTGTAATTTTATGTCCTAATTGTAACTTTTTCCCAATTTTCAAAATTACAGAATCCATTGGAACACCTTGAATTCTCAAATAAAGAAAATTTTAAAACACGAAACGAGAAAAGAACAAAAGCCCATGTATTGCAGAAAGAAGAACATGAACATACACACAGTTTTTTACAAACAACGGATTTCCTGGACATGGAGCGAAGATGTTTATTTTTCTAAGCTGATCACAGATGAGAGTCGTTCTATGGTTCCCAGTCCAGATTATTTTCCATAAAGACTTCCGGTCGTTTAGAAATGATACAATATACTTAAAGCTAATATCTTACAGTATATATATAAATTACTGTATGTGTAGAAGTATTGGAAGAAGATCACCGCCACAGACGTGTTGGAATGCTGTTTCCTGACGGGCTGCTTTCTGTGAAAAAAGGGTGAACAGACTTTTCAGAACTATGTGCCAATAACGCCAATATGTGCCAATATGTACAGATGGGATGCGTCTAGAAGTTTATCAAAAACTACAGACACAACGACGAGTCATTTCTGTGACAGTTATTCTATATCAACCCATCATTTTTTTGTATAGAAAGTATAAATATGTATTTGAACTATGTTTTGAAATAGTTGTGTTGCAGACGTCCAAAAATATTTATAAGGAGCACTATTTGATTTTGTTTAGGTAAAAGAAACGAAATGAGGAGAACCTTGGCCGACTTTTGAGTTTAATGTATTGTTATTAGGCCCTGTTTTAAATAGAATAGTCTTCTCTATTTTTGTACACACACACACACACACATACAAGCATCACATCACATTACTCAGTTGTGGTGCATCAACTCTTGGAACTGTTAATACAATATTCAGCCAGAGAGAAAGAGACATTTTTAAGACCCATGTCGGTATTATTGATTCAATAATCATCATTCCTGATGATTGTTCATCCATAGAAGCCATTTTATTTGCTACGGGGTGCCATTACTTATAAACGACAGTTGATATGTTGGGTGGCTATAGTCACAGTTTGTGTATTATTGTATATTTCTGCTGTCAAAGAGCCTTAGTCATGGGTTGGTCTCATTTTTCCACAATGGTACGCAATACATTTTCACAGTTCGTGCATTTGGATTTACAAGACTGCTTTTCTTTCTTTCTTTCTTTCTTTCTTTCTTTCTTTCTTCTTCTTATTTTTTTAAAGAAACAACAATGTACAGTTACTGATATTCTAGGGCTTAATATCAAACACATCACATGCTTTATTTTTGTGCCAAGTCATTGTTGAGTGCCAAATCCAAGCCATTTGAAACATTTAAACACACATTGAAAGCATTTATATGATTTATTAGTGTGCTTCAGAAAGTAAGATGTATGTACCGAATGCAGAAATGTCACCTGATGAAGTAGATTTTTATTTAAAACGGTATGGATATGAGCTGTTAAGGCTTTATTTCATTTTGTGCTTCTTCTAAAAATTTATTCTGGTTGAGAAATGGTAAATAAAATTAATTTCTTTTCAGCCAGTGGAAAGGATAGAAATGACCCATGGTAACACTTGAAATGTGAAGCTACTGTGTGTGTGTGTGTGTGTGTGTGTGTGTGTGTGTGTGTGTGTGTGTGTGTGTGTGTGAATAGTGTTCACTTCACAAATCACTGCAAAAGAGTACAAGGCCAAAGAGTTATAAATGACGGCAGTTATCTATTTGGGTAATTTTGCTGACAAAAAAAAAGAAAAAAAAATCAGAAAACAAATCCTACCTAGAAATCTTTATTTGACTAGACAAAAGAATAACACATGATATAGTTCATATCAATATAATAGAATAAAATTAAATTGTACTATGAAATGCATTACTGGTTCGACAATTTCTATAGAGAAATCCACGCAGAAAAGCAAACAGTTACAAAATTAAAAGCATGCAGTTGTACTGTAAATCCATCACACTGGAAAACTTTAAATCAGAAAAAAAGAACATACAGTAATGATAGCTTTATGCTCTTCCATTTATATTCCAAACCAGATTTCCCACATATCTACCTCAAAATATGTGGGTATTAATAATCAAAGGAATTTTACTCCATTAATCTTATGTTTTCAGGGCCTGGATGCACTGAGTGAAAATGAAGTTAATCCCTTGTGGATCTCATCAGAACATTAAAATTCTATATGATATATGTGATATATTCTATTTGATATATTTCGTAGATGCATAGTGGACAAATACTGTAGGTTCAACAACCAGAGAAACTAAAATTTTCTTTTTAGCTAAATAACCTTAAGAGACAATAAAGGCCCTAGGCAGACTCAAGTTATATTTTTACTTGCGAGCACCACATCATAGACGACGACTTGGTGACTTCTTGTCAAGCTTGCAAACAGAATGTACTACAAAAACATTTTCATTAGCAGATTTATCAGGACTATGACCACACAGTCACCTCCTTACTGGGAATTCATATATCACAATAAGCTAGCAATTAGTTAGTGAACAATGTTAGCTAACTAGCTGGCCATAGTTTATTACATTGCATTAAGTACCATTTTTAGCCAAGACGTTTGGGTTTCTGGGAACGCAAAACACAGTGTTTTTAACTTGACCAGTGAGATAGCTAATTTATCATTTGTCCACTACTGTACAGACACACACACACCAACTTCTTTATTAGGAGCACCTTTACATTGGGTCATTCATGCAATCTTGCAGGGTGGCACGGTGGTGTAATGGTTATCACTGTCACCTCACAGCAAGAAGGTTCTGGGTTTGAGCCCAGTGGCTAATGGGGGCCTTTCTGTGTGGCGTTTGCATAGGTTTCCGCCGGGTGCTCCGGTTTCCCCCATAGTCCAGAGACATGCAGTTAGGCTAATTGGGTACTCTAAATTATCAGTAGGTGTGAATGTGTGTGTGTGTGTGTGTGTGTGTGTGTGTGTGTGTGTGTGTGTGTGTGAATGGTTATTTCCCAATGGAAGGGTTGTGGCAGGAAGGGCATCCGGCATAAAACTATGCTCCAATTAATATGACTCCATAGGGTTCACATGGACCCTGACCTGGCAACTGTGCTTGAGAAGAAGATTATGATGATTCTTGCAATCTTGCAGCAGCACAATGCATGCAGATAATGTTCAAAAGCTTTGGTTCATCTTCACATCAAAAATCAGAAGGAGAAAAAAATATGATCTCATTGATGCTAACTATGTCAGGTTGTTGGGGCCAGATGGACTGGTTTGACTATTTCAGAAACGTTCCTGGGATTTACATGGTAAAGTTTCTTCAGCGTTTATAAATAATTGTACAAAAAATGTCTCCTGAGCAACAGTTCTGCAGGTGGAAACATCTTTTTGACGAGAGAGTTCTGAGGAGAATAGCCAGACTGGTTCAAGCTGACAGGAAGGTTACAGTAACTGAAACAGCCACTCAGAATGCACAACACATTATACCTTGAGGTGAATGGACTACAACAACAAAAAAACACATCAGGGTCCACTCTTGTCAGCCAAGAACAGTAATCTGAGGCTACAATGGGCACAGACTCAACAAAACTGGACAGTTGAAGGTTACAAAAAAAATCCAAAAACAATGTCTGGCCTTTTTCTAAGCTTCGTCTATCTCATTTTAGTGAGCCTGTGCCCACTTAACACTTGTTTGTGAAAATCCCAAGAATTTAGCAGTTCCTGACATACTCAAGCCAGCCTGTCTGGTACCAACAACCAAACCAAATATTGACATGGTTGAATAATTATTCACAAAATGAATTAGAAGGGCATATGGTAGAGTGCATACCTCCGCCAAGCCACATATTATCAACATCAAAATCAAATCATTTGAACCTAGGAAAATACCAAAGCTGTTCACCAAATTTCATCAAAATCCATTCACTACTTTTTGTGTTACAATGGGAAAAGACAAAAAAAAAATCCTGGATCCGCATACACATCTAGAGTTGCATCAAAATCTAATCAATTGTTCCTTGGCCCATGGCTAACCTTTCCTTAAAATTTCATCAAAATCCATTCACTACTTTTTGAGTTATATTGGGAACAAACAAACAAATGGAGGTGAAAACATAATCTCCTCCAGCAAAGTTGGCACAGGTAATAAGAGCATGAATGTTCATAATAAAGTGGTGCTGCTGATTCCCCACTAAGATGCAAAGCAATAACATGTAGTTACAGTTTTATCCTGATCTTGGTTTATTGGTGCAGTAGACTTGCAGGTGCTTTGGATAGAGCAAAGACTGGGGGAAGCCATGGCCTAAAGGTTAGAGAAGCAGCTTTGGGACCAAAAGGTCACTGGTTTGTTTCCTTGGACCAGCAGGAATGGCTGAAGTGCCCTTGAGCAAGGCACCTAATCCCCAAATACTCTCCAGGCTGCTCTGGGTATGTTTATCATCCCGCTGGATAAGAGTGTCTGCTAAATGCCAGCAACATAATGTAATATTTGATCGGTGCCCCGTTGTGTTAGGAAATAAAACAATTTTTTTTTTGTCCAAGCCTGAATCTGTACAACTCTGAGAACATTGAGATTGACAATCAGTGCTGAACTCAGGGTTACAGTGTATCCAGGCCATCACACTTTACAGCTTCAATAGATTTCAGCATTTCTTCTTTGCAAAAGCATACAACATGGTCAACAACAACAACAACAACAACAGCATCAATCCCCCAGTATTCTACTAAAAGCTAGATATTTATATAGGTGCAGCTGGACACAAATGAACACTAACAGTGTGTGCTGCCAGTAAAAGCTGTGAAAGTTCATATTTTGGTGTGGTATGGGAAGGATAATGCCTGCCTGATTGTGTGTCTGTATCACTGATTGCATCTCATGAAACAAAGTGCTCAGTTATGAATAATTTATTCTATTGAAATGTCACAGTCCATAATTTTCATTGACCTTTTCTACAGGAGGCTCCATGTGAATATGTCATTGTAGTATAGAAAAACAAGCATGCATTTATTTAAGTACTTGATAATATACATTTTAATTTAATGACTTGTATTTTATTTTGTGTTGTTTTTATTATTTTTGGATTATTTTAATCATGCCTTTTGAGGTGGATAGCATGGGATTATTGGGATTGGTACTGTATTATTTTAGTATTACACAGAGCAAGAACAACTGTGGCAGCTTTGACACTGCTATGTAGTGTGTGTGTGTGTGTGTGTGTGTGTGTGTGTGTGTGTGTGTGTGTGTGTAAAATACAGATATTTCATTTTGCACTGCAATACCTAAACAGATGTCTGCTGAGACATCACTCTCTGGAAACTCACTAATCACTCACTAATTTGCATAGGCTGACAAAAAGGTTTGAGGAAAAAAATCACATTTACAGTCGCACAGTTGGGAATCAGAGCGGAATGGAGCACTAGCACACATTATCAGGGATGTACCTGATCCTCAAACGGTGAACTGGTATATGGTTGGTATATGGTTTACTTAAATTTCTGATCCGACTTTCTCATGCATTTAATGCCTTTGTTGTTTTTGTTTACTTATACCACAGCACGATTGAATTGGCAAACCTGATTGGGCAGAAGGTGTCGAATAATCTTCTATAACAGCAGGTCTGACAGTAGTGCCAGCTGTAATTCACATCACAGGTTTATATTACAGTAATTGAATTATATTTAGTAATTCACAGAGGCTTGTATGGCAGACACTACGTAATCTCAGCCTAATATTAAATAAACAAAGTACATACAAAAATGATCTTCTTTGTCAACAACAATTTAAAAAAAATGTCTTATTGTTGATCTAATGAAACTTTCTGTAGCGATTTGCTTATTAATGAAAGAGCTTCCTGTTTCTTAGTAATATGGCAATTATTTATTTATTTATCTATTTATTTATGGCAATTATTTATTTATTTATTTATTTATTTATCTATCTATTTATTTATTTATTTATTTATTTATGATTTTTTTTTTCTTTGAGGCAGAGAGAAAACAGAGGCTGGTGAGGTAATGACTCTTGTTGCCATGTCATTCTTTAATTAATAAATTCACAATTGTAATTGTTGTTTGCAAAATTGCTGTGGTGTAAGAGGAATAAAACACTTTGGAATGTGCTGTTATGGGAAAATAATCAACTTACGTTTCACATCTGGCTGCATCACACCACTCCATCGTCGATGAATTTCCTATAACGGCATGTCCGTTATGTTTTATTTTTTACTGATATGAACACAGGACAGTACTTGTCTTAAAGCATGACTCCATCGTATGTTTGATGTTTTGCACATGTGCAATAGAAAGCGTCTTTTGAAGCATCAGCTCAGTTACTCAGAAGATGGCATTTGATTAGTATGGGCCATCAGATGATCCTCTTGAAGTGGTATTTGTGCATCCCTACCATAAATATATCCAGCCTGTTGTGGATGTTTTCAGTGCTGTGAAATAAAAAATGCAAAAAAAAATTCCTACTTGGAATAGTTGAAATGGTCTAAATGCTGCTACTGTGTGCTAAATGAACAGTCACACTGAGCTATAACAGGTTCAGGGTCTTTGATGGAACTTCCACATGCTTTACATTACTGTAGTACGAATCATATGATTTTATTATTCAAGACAGCACCTAAGTGGATAAAAACACTGCCAAACAGATCTACTTCCATGCAGTTGGTTTAATTTCCAGTCATGCCCTAACTGCTAAAGGCTGACTGCCAATGCCTAGACTTCCCTCTTGCTAGATTGCAGACTGGTTCATATTTGAATAGATGGGAAGAAAATGTTCTGAACATCAGCAATGCATTTCAGTGCTTCATTGCCTAATGTAGTCATTTTAACGCTTTATTGCAAAGGTGATTTTGCTAGATGTGTACATTTCCATTCAAAGTTTCTTTCAAAGTATCTTTGTATGCTGCTATCATCGGATAATGTACACATGTTCATACACTGCAAGAGAAAAAGTTATTGAACACTGAACATGATATCATTTGAAATACTCTGAAAGTTGAAAGACTGGGGCTGTGTCCGAAATCACTCACTCATTCACTACTCCCTATTCACTATATAAGGAATTCTATTTAAAGGACTATATAGTGAGCTCATTGGTAAAATCCATCCATCCATCCATCCATCCATCCATCCATCCATTATCTGTAGCCACTTATCCTATGTAGGGTCACAAGCAAGCTGGAGTCTATCCCAGCTGACTATGGGCGAGAGGCAGGGTACACCCTGGACAAGTTGCCAGGTTCATTGGTTAAAACAAACAAACAAAAACACTTTCGGACACTACTCCACTGTGCCGTTATTTACGTCATTACTGTCACACAATTAAAACATGCCAGATCGGTCGGGTGGTGGGTTTTAAAAATAGTAAATACATGCGTGTATTTTTGTAATAAATCCATATTATACTGATCGTATTTCCCACATTAATCAATACAAAGTCCTTTGTATCTGGTGCATCTTTCAGTTCTTTTAAATCAAGCCTGAATACTTTCTTCTTTGCCACTGCCTTTTATCAAATCAAATTTGAGGCTTTTGATTAATTCCTTGCTCACCACTCTAACTTTTATTCTTGTATTTTATCTCTCTTATTCTATTTTAGCTTATTTTCTATTCTCTTACTATTTTAATTGTACTTGAATGTCCGTTTATAATATGTTTCCTCCTCCATCCATTCACCCCAACGTACTTTTTTTTTTCTTTCAGCGCAACCGCAATGTTTGATATTGCTTGGTTAGTGACCATCAGTTGTACACTACTTTTCACGATGCACTGTGGGATACTATGCGTGCACTATATAGGGTGTAATAATTCTCATTATCCACCTGGACAGCACTACAAAATGGCAAACTCACTATGTAGTCCACTATATAGTGAACAGTGAGTGATTTCGGACACAGGGCAGGTAAAAAAACTAAATCAAGAAACAATTTGCATCAAATGTTTAGTGAATTGACTTTATTTTATTGGAAAAATCTCAATCAATAAACAGGAAAAGGCCAAAGTTTATATTAATCTGCTTAGGCACTTGGAGCACCATATATTTATATTTTATAGTTAATCCCAAGTGTGTCTAAGAGTCTTGTCCTTTTCCTTTATGAGGTTTATCATCTGCGTGTGCCTACTTTTAATAAAGCACTCATATGCAGTATCATTAGCATTTGAGAGTGACCAGTTAATAAATTCAGTGAAGGTTTCATTACTTAATTGCTGTTCTACATCATGGTGTTTGGTCTGAGGCAATAACAGTTATTAACCAGTAATAAAATATAAGAATCACTGGGTGTTCAAAAACTTTTGACTGGCAGTGTATGCGTTCCCCAAAATACTGTTGCATTATCATAACATATTGGTGTTGCATACGAGCAGTTTGTTTTAATAAACATACTCCAATCACAATCACTTTAAAATTGATCTCACTGATAAGTTTATAAGACTGATCTTCCCTCAGAAGGCATAGTCCCAAATACCTACACGTCCAGTACACAGTACACTGTGACAGACTCTTCCCCCTAATCAGATATCAGATGAGGTTCTGGCTCTGTATGAGCACGCGATCCCAAACTAATATTCTTCTTCTGAGGCTTAAGGAATGAAGTCTTTAGATGATTCTTTGCATCATTCTCATGTCTAAATTTTTCATCATACTCTAACGGCACACAAAAACAGCCAAACCCAGTATTCTCGCCATAAAACTGAAGGAAATTGTACTTTGTGCATCTTTTTTATATTTGTGTTTACTATATTGATGAGTACCTCTTTTTTCTTTTGTACAAGTTCTATAAATATAGCTCAGAAAAAAAAACACATGCACACACAGAGACTGTGTCAAAACTCAGTATGATGTACTTTTTTATTTTGGTCTTTGAGTCTCTCTCTCTCTCTCTCTCTCTCTCTCTCTCTCTCTTATAGGTATTGATAAAGTTACATTTCCAGGTGACACTGGTATTGATTCCACTTGTTCTTAAGCTCTCTGTGTTTTGGCCATTGTAAATGCATCTCTCACCACAGAGACTCTGTACATTTAGTAGTCTCATGTTGCTATTAATAAAATGTTCAACATTATGGGCTGTCTTTCTAAAAAAAAAAAAACATGATCAAATGTTTGTAAAATGATGGAGTGATACTGAAAATAAAAGTTATTTAAATCAGAAGCGATGTGGGTTTTCTCTTTCAAAATATCTTGTGGCAGAGAATTCATTAGTTCATCCATTCATTCATTTATTTATTTACATTTTGAACTGAAAACTAGATATGAAACATATTGCAGTATTATCTTTTCAGTATTTAATAAAGGCATCTTGTAAAATAAATGTGATTCAATGGGTTTCTATACTAGCAGGGAAATATTTATATATAATTTTCATCAAATATGTATAGCCAGGATATTTACATTGTCAACAGAGGAAGACCTGTAATAACCTTTGGCATAAATTACTTGAGTAGTTAATTTTTTTTCAAATTAATTTTAATTGAAAAATAATAATTATAAATTACTGTTTTTAAAGTTTAAATTGAGTGTGCAAATTCTTCTCATTCTCCCACTACATTTTTCTAACTTATTATTTAATCTCACTCACAGACTCTCTCTCTCTCTCTCTCTCTCTCTCTCTCTCTCTCTCTCTCTCTCTCACACACACACACACACACACACACACACACTCTCTCTCTCTCTCTCTCTCTCTCTCTCTCTCTCTCTCTCTCTCTCTCTCACACACACACACACACACACACGGAAAGAGAGACAGTGAGAGTGAAAAAAGGGTCAAAATGAGAACAGTAAAGGAATACTTTGGGATAATTACACAGTTGTGTCTGTAAAGCAAACCCCTGTGCTATGAAATCTGCACTACACCTCCATATTGAATCAAAATGTCTAGAAGAATATTCTGGTCAATACCAAGATAAGTCCATTGACAATACATAGATTAATATGATTCATATTGGAAACAATGTTATATTTTGAGCCTATTAAAAAAATACAAAACAAAACGATGCACGTAAACATGTTTGCATAAAGACACAAGAAAGGGTTTATGGGTAGGCATTGATGGGTAGCATAGAAGCAGAGGCCCACAGTGGAGTCTAAAAACTCAGCACTTTGTTGTATGAATTTGTGATGCTATGTGTCAGAGTAGGCATGGATGCACTCCTGTAGTGTTGGAGTTTTGATGACAAGACAATACCAACAAACAATACAGAACTTGTGCAGGCTTGGTTTGGGCAGTGAAGTAGTACAATGCATAACTAAAGTGAAGGTAAAGGAAAAGGTAAAAAAAAAAAAAAATTAAGGTTAGCTTGAAGGGCAGGGCTGTAAGTATTTTATGTTCAAGAAAGGGGCATGGTTATGAAGAGTGAAGGTTACATTAGGATTCTCTTAGAAAAATTATAATTCTAAAATTCTCTTAGAAAAAAGAAAAAAAAGATGTCAAATGCTTAGATCAGGTGTCAAGCTCAAATTTTGCCTCAAGCACATCAGCAGTTTTGCAAAAGTCTGAAGAACCATAATCAAAGCGCGCGCACGCACGCACACACACACTTTATTTATATCTGTATATCTATATCCATCTATTTTTTTCCTATCCACATTCACTGGATATGAGCAATTGCTTGCTCTGATTGGCTACTCTACTACTAGGATATCAGCTCACATACCGTAAGCAGAGAAAAACAAAATGGCAAAGTGCATCAAGTCAGATATATCACTTTGCTATCAAGTATTTAGAAGAAATAGAAATAGCTCAAATAATATAGTCCCCCCCCCTTAATATATCCAGCCCAGTTGGTGGCAGTAATGCACCTTTAAGTTAGTTTGCCAACTGCCAAAAAAAGAAGAAAAGAAAATGGTGGAGCATGTTACTGAACCAACCAAGAACAAAATAAAAACTCTACTCGAAAAGAAAACTGCCAAAAATACAAAAAAAAAAAACCCACAAAATATGGAATAAAAATATTTAATGGTAAGAACATATCTTTTTATTTTTCAAGAATTATTATTGTAACATTTTTCACAAATTGCTACTCTCATTTCACTAGTTTGTTTATATTCTAAGTGGAAATGATTTTGTTGGATGTTTGGTACAAATTTTTTATTTATTGAATTTGCAAAACATAAAAATAAAAATGTTCTGTTTCTCAAAATCCAGTGAACATAGATAAAATAAGTTATTCCACTCAATCTGGTCGTACATGGCTTATAGCCGATGAGGCACACTATATATATTTATATACAGTACACACTGATCAACCATAAAATAATAATTTAAAAAAAACTTAGACAGGTGAAGTGAATTACAATGATTATGCTGTTACAATGGCATCTGTCAAGGGGTGGAATATATTAGGTAGCAAGAGAACAGTCAGTTCTTGAAGTTGATGTGTTGGAAGCAGGAAAAACGGGCAAAAGTAAGGATCTGAGTGACTTTGACAAGGGCCAAATTGTGATGGCGAGATGACTGGGTCTGAGCATCTCCAAAATGGCATATCTTGGGGGGTGTTCCCAGTATGCAGTGGTTAGTACCTACCAAAAGTGGTCCAAGGAAGGACAACCGGTGAAGCGGCAACAGGGTCATGTGTGTCAAAAGCTCACTCATTTGCATAGGGCAGGAAGGCTAGCCAATATGGTCCAATCCCACAGAAGATCTACTGTAGCACAAACTGCTGAAAAAGTTAATGCTAACACCTTTCCATGAAACTTGGAGCCAAGTTTCAGTTTGCAACCCTAATCACTGGTGTAATGCATAAATAAAGCCAACTAGTTGAAATAAAAGCTAGTTCTTTGACTTGATAATGCCAGTCTTGACTACAGCCCTAGTGCTCAATCTGATCCATGGCATATTTCCATTTCATGCCCAGTGTTCCTGAGATAAGCACTGGATCCACTTACACTCTGATCAGGATAAAGTGGTTCCTGAAGGTGCAGTCATGCATTTATTAGATGGCATGTTCCAGATGAGAGCTGTTATGTCATGTCCACTCTACTCTTGATAGGAGAATATAATTTGTGGAATCACATTGACAAAGCTGTTCCTCTCTGGGATGCATCCCTCACTCAAGAAAGAGAGAAAGAGAAAGCTGGACCCATCGCTGTCATTGCTCATTATTTCTTTGCACTGCTCCAAACCAGAACAGGGACATTTTTAACCCTCTTGAATAATCAGAGTGATGGAAAATTTGCAAAGGGAATGGAGCAATGGTCAATTTAAAAGTTATATTCTCTCTCTCTCTCTCTCTCTGTCCCTGTCCCTATTAATCCAAAAAGTTTAGACACCTTGCCAAATGGTATTCTTACGAGCCCTGGCAAATTACCCTAAATACTATCCCCATCATTGTTCTCTCTCACTAAACTTACACTGACAAATTCTTTCTTACCGTCTCCTTGTTAATAGAGAAGTACCACCCTAAAGCAAATAGAGTTGAAATGATATGTTGAAATTGAAATTAAAACTGAAAACTATGATTTGTAAATAAGCTTTGACCTGCATTGCTTTCAAAACAGTATATTATTTGATGTTTTACCTCATGGCTTTTATTGGTTTTTCAAAATAAACACTTCTTTCAATTTTGATTCTTGCAACACATTTAAAAAAAATTGGGACAGTCAATCATTTACCACTTTATAATATTGCCATTCCTTCTCACAACACTTAAAATATGTTTAGGAACTGAAGACACCAAGAGATGAATCCTTTCAGGTGTTATTTTGTCCCATTCTTCCTGCAAACAGGTGTTAAGGTGTGCAACAGTACAGGGTCATCACTGTCATACTTTTTTGTTTCAAAATTCACCACATCTTCTCTATTGGGGACAGAGGGGACAGGCATCCTCTTCTTCCACAGCCATGCCTTTGTAATGTGTGCAGAATTTGGTTTTGCATTGTCTTGGTGAAATATCCCTGGAAAAGATGTTGTCTTGAATGCAGCATATGTTGCTCCAAAATCTCAATTTACTTTTCTGCATTAATCACATAAGTGTAAGTTACCTTTGCCAAGGGTACTGACACAACCCCTTACCATGACAGACCCTGGATTTTGAACTTGTTGCTAGGAACAGTCTGGATGGTCCTTTTCATCTTTGGTCCAGAACACATAGGATCCATTAAAAAAAAAAGAAAAGCCCACCCTGGAATACTGATTCATTTGATCACAATATATGCTTCCACTGTGTGATGGTCTATCCCAGCTGCTTCTGAGTCCAAAGAAATCAACAATGCTTCTGGACACTGTTAATGTAAGGCTTCCTTTTTGCACAGTAAAACTTTAACTGGTATTTGCGGACGTACCTCCGTACTGTAGTGCTTGACAAAAGTTTGCCAAAGTAATCCCTAGCCCATGTGGTTATATCAGCTATAGTTGAATGACGATTCTTGATGCAATGCTGTCTGAGGGATCGGAGATCATGGGTGTTCAGCTTAGGCTTGTGCCCTTTCCCTTTACACACCAAAATTCTTCCAAACTCTTTGAATTGTTTAATGATATTGTGCACCATAGAGGGTGAAATATGCAAACCCCTTTGCATCTTTCTTTGAGGAACATTGTTTTTCAAATATTTCAATAATTTTTTCACACATTTGTTGACAAACTGGAGATCCTTGACCCATCTTTGCTCCTCAAAGACTAGGTCTTTCATGGATACTGATGTTGTGCCAAATCATGATGACAATCACCTGTTGACATCACCTGTTTGAAATCACATCATTATTTAATTGTTTTACCTCATTACTAGCCCTAAATTGCCCCCATCCCAACTTTTTTGGAATGGGTTGCAGGCCTGAAACACAGGAATGGATGTATATTAACAAATGAAATTAAGTTGACCAGAAAAACAAACAAACCATGAAATATCTTGGGTTAATCCTATCTGCAATGAAATACAAGTCAAAGGAAATTTAGAAATCACTGCTTTTCTTCTTTATTTGTATTTTCAATACTGTCCCAACTTTTTCTGATTTGGGGTTGTAGTTTCAAGTGCATTATTGAGCTTTTATTGAGCTTTAAACACCTCTTTTCATGCGAAAATATCTCACACCCATATTACATACATATTGCACTCAATATTACATTAGTTATAATACCAGTGTGCACACAGAGACACACACACACACCTCACCAGTCCGTTAGTCTATTAGCTGGCACTATGCAAGCCTGGGCTCAGGTCCTTATTTTTTTATTACTGAGGAAGCCAGCAGGTGCCAAGTGCAGGAAGCCTGGCACATTCGGTGTGGTGAAATTAAGCATGAGGAGCTGCCCACGAGAGCTGTCTGCCACTCACCAGCCTCTCTAATGGCTCACATGGCACACAGTACTGGCAGATTCTACGACAGCCTTTATTTCACCTGGCCTACAAAGCTCTCAGTTCGATCATCAGTCCAGCAAGGAATCTGGCATTCCACTTATATATAGATACATTCCAATTAAAAAAAAAAAGTGTTAAGATGTTCGGTCTATCAAGATTAAAGTATATCTAGGTAAATGGGTTTATAGACGGTTCATTCTACAAGCTTGAAGTCACTGACTATGGCATGTGCTAAACTTACACAAACTTTCACTCTAAACTTACAACCGAAGAATTAGCTGCAGAACATAATATTTTTGTGATTGGTATAACCTCTAAATGTTGAATGAAATTCAGATGCACACTCATAATAATTAAGAGTTGCTTAAATATTAACAAAAATTACTCGTAATACAAGTGTTGGCTACAGGTGGGATGGTGGTAGTTAGCAGTGTTGCCTCAGAACAACCAAGTTCTGGGTTTGAACCTCATGGCAGACTAGGGCCTTTCTGTGTGGAGGTTGCATGTTTCCTCTGGGTGCTCCGGTTTCCTCCCACAGTCCATAGAGACACACATGAGGTCAGCTGGATATTCTACATTCCCCACAGGTGTGAATGTGAGTGTGAATAGCTGTTTGTCTCTTGGTGTTAGCCCCATAATGGACTGGTGACCTGTCCAAGGTATGCCCAGCCTCTTGCCCACTGTCAACTGGGATTAGCTCCAGCTCCTCCGTGACCCTGATGAATAAGTGGTATAGAAAATAAATGAATGAATGAAGCGTTGGCTACTATTTTGAATGTTAAATAATGTAATTTAGATTACAACATTGTGGAAGTTTTTAATATGATCGATCAGTAGATGTTAATTAATTTTCTATAACAGTACAGCCCTATGGTGAGGTTTTCAGTGAGGGACACTTAGCATTTTTGAAAAGAGTCTCCAATGTCACTGCTTTGTAACAGTCAGAGGTAAAACTGTAACTTTTCCTTAAAGACTAGGCCTTTATTGGATTTTGTATCAAATCATGATTAAAGTCACCTGTTGACATCACTTGTTTCAAATCACAATGACAAATGAAATGAAGTTCACAAAACATGAAATATCTTGGGTTCACACTGTCTGCAATCAAATACAAGTCAGTGTAAATTTAGAAACCACTGCTTTCTTTTTTTATTGGCATTTTCCATACAGTCCCAACTTTTTCTGATTTAGGGTTGTAAATATATACTAATTCTGAGTTTGATACCTGCAACACATTCCAAAAAAGTTGGGACAAGTGCATGTTTACCACTGTGTTACATCACCTTTTCCTTTTCCTCAGTAAGTCTTTGGAAACTATGGACAATAGTTTTTGAAGTTTTGAAAGGGAAATTCTTCCCCATTCTTGCTTGATATACGCCGATTATCCCAGTATTGTGTAGGTCCTCCTTGTGTGACCAAAACACCTCTGACACATCGAGGCATGGACTCCACCAAGACTGAAGGTGTGTTGCTGTGTCTGGCACTAAGATGTTAGAAGCAGCTCCTTTAAATCCTACAAGTTGCAAGGTGGGGCCTCCATGGATCAGGTTTTTTTGTCCAGTACATCCCACAGATTTTCAGTTGGATTGAGATCTGGAGAATTTAGAGGTCAACTCAGCACCTTCATTTCTTTGTCATGTTCCATCTTGTCATGTTCCAAAACAATTTTTGCAGTGTGGCAGGGCATATTATCCTGCTGAAAGAGTACGCTGCCATTAGGAAATACCATTGCCATGAAGGAATGCACTTGATCTACAACATGGTTTAGGCAGGTGGTATATGCCACATTAACACCCACCTGAATGCCAGTACCCAGTGTTCCCCAGCAAAATATTGCCCAGTACAACACACTGCCTCTAACAGCTTGCCTTCTTCCTATATTTGATCCCGGTGCTATCTGTTCCCTAGGTAGCACATGCACACCCAGCTACATGATGTAAACACAATGTAAAAGAAAATGTGATCCATCAGACCAGGCCATCTTCTTCTATCGCTCCATGGTCCAGTTCTGATGCTTACATGCCTGTTGTAGGTGCTTTTGGTGATGGGTCAGCATGGGCACTCTGACTGGTCTTCAGCTACCAGCTATGCAGCCCCATACACAGCAAGCTGAGATGCATTATGTGTTCTGACACCTTTCTGTTGTAGCCAGCATAATCCTTTTCAGCAGTGTGTGCTACTGTGGGATTGGGCTAAACAGGTTAGCTTTCACTTCCCATGTGCATCAGTGAGCCTTGGGCACCCATGACCCTGTCACCAGTTCACTGCTTGTCTGTCCTTGGATCATATTTGGTAGGTACTAACCACTGCATACCAGAAGCACCCAACAAGACCTGGCATTTTGAAGATGAACTGACCCAGTTGTCTCGCCATAAAAATTTGGCCCTTGTCAAAGTCACTCAGATCCTTGCTCTTGCTCATTTTTCCTGCTACCAACACATCAATACATCATCTGATGTAATGAAATTTGAAATTCTTTTTTGTAAATCGTGGACACCGTGTCCTCTGGGCTAAAGAGGAGATGGGCCATCCAGCTTGTTATCAGTGCACAGTTCAAAAGTCAACATCTGTGATCGTATGGGGGTACATTAGTGCACATGGCACGGGTAGCTTGCACATCTGGGGAAGCACCATTAATGCTGAATGATATATACAGGTTTGGAGCAACATATACTACTAACCAGATGATGTCTTTTTCAGGGAAGTCCTTGCTTGTTTCACCAAGACAATGCTAAAACATACGTATTGCAACTGCATGGCTCTGTACTACGTAAAAGAGTGCGAATGCTAAACTGGCCTGTCTGCAGTCCAAACCTGTCTCCCATTGAAAACATTTGGCACATTATCTTTGACTTGCAAGTGACATCAAAGCAAAATAGAAACCCGGATGTCAGCCATGTTGGTGGATATACAAATGTGGGGTCAAGCGACATTCCATACAAAACATAGTCATGCGTGCACAACTCTCTTTGGTTTTCCACTGCTCTAAGCGTTCTTTTAGCTATGCCATATCTTTGTGCTGTATATGGTTGTGGTCATAACAGTACTCGTGACCCTGGCACATTCTGATTTTTTTAGAATTTTGCCCATGATTCAGAAAGAGGGCAAGGAAATTCTGAGACTTAGTATGGAGAGGAGACGAGCACAGCTGAACAACATCAGCAGGGCTGATCTAACAGAGGCCAAAACCAAAACAGCTCGTGTTTACAGTAATCATTTTATCTCAGATGAGATTCAAAAGCTTTCTCGATAATATCATGGAAGAATTTTATTTCATGTTGCTAGAATTTTGCTATAAAATGAGCGTTCTCTTGTCATGGTTCACTTGGTCATTGTTATAATTTTAACACGTGTATTACCATTCTGCTTCTAGGAGTGCCAGCAAAATTATATGATAGAAACAATCCAGACTGGGCACCCACTGAGGAAAACAGGCTATGTTTCGTTCAAGGTCGGACTTGATTCTTCAGCAGCCAAACCAGATAGAATGCAATATGTGGGTACTCGATGGTCAGTAGAAGCATCTTATCTTCAGAAAAGTCTGACTTTTTAAAATAATATGGGTCAAAACCACACATATATATCTTCTGTTTGTATCGAATCTTCGCTCGAGCGTTCAAATTGTGGTAATACTGAGAAAATTCAGCATTGTTTACAGACATGCTGTCAGCGGCTGCCATCCTAGGTGCTTTGTATAGCCATCATCATGGCAGACGCTCATGATGTAGCACATTTTGATCACGTGGTTGCAAGTCATCTATAAAGTGCAAAATCTGAAAAAGAAGATCCCAAAGTGTTGAACAACTGGAATTGTATATCAGGAGTGAATAGGAGAATATTTTACTTTCAAAGCTACAGCAATTGGTCTCCTCAGTTCCCAAACATTTATAGTGTTGTTAAAAGTAGAGGTGATGCAACACAGTGGTAAACACGCCCCTGTTCCAACTTTTTTTGGAATGCATTGCTGGCATCAAATTGAAAATGAGCATACTGTATATGTTTCAAAAAACAATCAAGTTTCTCAGTTTTGAACATTTGGCATGTTGTCTTTCAGTGAAATATAGGGTTTCCACGATTTGCAAATCATCATATTCTGGGTGTTTTTTTTTCTTTTACATTCTATGCAGTTTCCTAATTTTTTTTTGGAATTGGGGTTGTATTGGATTCAATTGAATATTGGTCAAAAATAATTTGCAAATCATTGCATTCTGTTTTTATTTATGTTTTACGCAACATCACAACTTTGTAATCTGGGTTTTATGTTTCTCGACCATGTCAAGCATTCCAATCTGATGCACTAATGATTCACAACATTACAGGGAAAAAATCCTAATAAGAGAGCTAAAACCTGCAAGAATTTTGATCATTTTAAATGCATGAAAGCATATTTTTCCTCTCTCTCTTTTTTTTTTTTTTTACCTTCAGGGCTTCTGTAAAACACTGTAATACTGTGATTAGTTTTGTTAGAAGTTCCACTCGGAGACATTAATGTGAATAAGCAATGTGAATTACTAAATATTGACACGCATACTGTCTTCCGAGTCAAAATTTTCTCCTAGTGTCACGGTTTTCAGACATCTGTGAAATAAAACTGCCATACACATGAAAATCAAATAAGGAATAAAACACTACAGAGCATGCTGTTATAGGTAAATAATTCATGATGGGGTGCTGTGATGCATTACCACCCTAAAGTGGAATATTTTCTATAACAGCATATCCAAAAGAGTACTTGCTCTTATACCACAGGGATTTGCTAATTGTTCAATTATTTTTAAAATTTATTAATGACCAATGAACAATGGTGTACTTCTTTTGGTTGTAATTTTATAGTTAGATTTAATGTTATGGGCGTCACGGTGGTGTAGTGGTTAGCGCTGTTGCCTCACAGCAAGAAGGTCCGGGTTTGAGCCCCATGGCCGGCGAGGGCCTTTCTGTGCGGAGTTTGCATGTTCTC
>JAPEKL010000002.1:50445367-50457139 GCA_028877455.1 Bagre pinnimaculatus
AAGACATGCAGGTTAGGTTAACTGGTGACTCTAAATTGACCGTAGGTGTGAATGGTTGTCTGTCTCTATGTGTCAGCTCTGTGATGACCTGGCGACTTGTCCAGTGTGTACCCCGCCTTTCACCCATAGTCAGCTGGGCTACAGTATGAATGCCCAGTATTCCCAGTATTCATGGGACAGACTCTGTGTCCCTGATCAGGATAAAGCAACTGAAGATGAATGAAAATAGTCTATGAATATGAAAACGGTAAGGAAATTTACAGTGAGTCCCATTACTGTCTGTTACTGATGGTAATCAATCAATCAATAAAGCAAGCTTGTCTCTAGTCTGCATGCGTATAAGTAATGCATGGAATTGTCCACAAGAGGGCGTGTGAGCATGTGAAATACAATCATCACGCACGGACTTTGGGTTACGACAGTACAGGACATCGACTGTGATTGATTACTTTGGTGTAGATTAAAGGGATATTTTTTCTTTGTTGTTTGAACTTAGAAGCCTGCTGATGATTCCTCCCACCCTTTTCCACGCCATGCATGTCTAATATCTGTTTACAAACATAACAGTAGGGATGTATCTATAGGATATTGTAGACATGTCTAAGAGATTTGATCACAACACAACACAGGCTTTTTTTTTAGATCATGCTAAAAGTCATATAAGGGATAGAAGAAGAGAAATAAATCCTACAGTGTTCTGGATCAACCTAAGGTTCATTTTGCTCAGTTGTTTTTTTTGAGTCGTGTCTTTCTGAGGGCGCCAGGTGTCCGTAGATCTCCAGACTGGATGATCTGCAGCACAGGCGTCCGGTTTCAAAGTTGCGCTCCTGCATTATTTCTTGACGCACGCACGCACGCGCACGCACGCACGCCCAGAGTCCACGAGTTATTTCTATTTCTGTCTTGGTTCGACCCCGACTCAATGAGTTTTGTAGCTCTCTTTGATTTCTCTTTCAGCACACTATCGGGGTTCCAACCTAACTCCAGCTTTTGTTGGACTTCCATAGTATTCACTTCATCTGAAGTTTAATAAATTATCCTGCTACTGTAGACTTTATTTTTAAAGTATTTTGGTGGGAAAAAAAACCCAACCCAAACGTTTCCCAGTCAGCTGTCACTGGAGGCAACTGAACTCTGAAAGCACGTAGGAGTTTTCGAGGTATTGAGGAGCTCCAGCCTTCATTTACTCAAAGCTCTCATCAGAGACAGAAGCAGCCTTCTGAAACTTTCTGAACATCATGGAAACCAACCCTATACCGGTACTGACTGTTCAAACAAGTCCATTTGATGACCAGAGACCTGGGACTAATGGTTTGCGCAAGAAGACCACTGTGTTTGAGAGCAGAAAGAACTATTTGCAGAATTATATCCAGAGTGTCCTGTCCTCCATCGACCTGAGGGACCGTCAAGGATGTACCATGGTGGTGGGCAGCGATGGGAGATACTTCAGCCGAGCAGCAATCGAAGTTATTGTGCAGATGTCTGCTGCCAATGGGGTAAGACAGGTTCAATAAACGGTTAAAATATAATATGGCTATGAAATCAGAGTAGTTAAAACCTTCCTGGGTGTCTTCGGAGTGTTCTTTGGGCAACCTTTATCTTTTAAGCAGTCACAGTAATGCAATCCTTGTCTCAGATCTGTCTTCAAGTTTTGGCAACACCTTCAAAATTTTGGAAAATTTGTGCTACTAGCCATTCCTTTATTCCATTTAGATCCAGTTTGAGCAATTTGTTGCTCAAACTGGAGCTAATTTGTTACTCTTCAAAACATTTGTCATTGTACAAATGTACAGCTTCTTATGTATACTCTTGCAGTTAATGGTTCCTTAAAGGTTCTTTGTCCCCTCTGATAAGGAAACTCTCTGTTCTAGGGTTCTACATATAACTTTTTTTGTTTCATCAATGGGACTTAACTTTAATCTTAAGGCTTTTTTCTTCTTCTCTGCATGCAGGTTTACTTAAAAGCCATTAATACTGTATGTGATATTCAAGTGCACCTGCCAGAACTGATGCCAATGAAAGTATTGATAGCAATGTTTTGTACTTTTCTTATTAGTTCCTGCTTATGTTCTGCAGAAATTTTCTTTCAGGTATCATATTTTCACTGTGCATGACCTTTCAGTGGGATGTTTATACCGTCATCCCTGCCCACGTAAAAGGAGTTTGATAAAGGTGGAGGGTTTTCACTTGCCTATATTTGGTATTTTTTAGGCCATTTGTGAAAAGAACCACAAAATCCTGATCTTCCATTTGGCAGCAGATCCACCATCATTAACAATAATCCTATCATGAGAAACTGTTTGGACAAAGTACAAGCTTTTTTTCCCCTGCTGGTCCAGCTAAGAGCATCATGATGTGCTTATCTGCTGTGCCGTCCCTCCTCCAGCCTCTTCCTGCCCACGCTTTGCTTCCCTCTGGTACGCTTCCAGCTCAGAGCAGGGGCATGAGGGAAACCCAATGTGAGATGGACCAGAGCCAGATCACTTTTACCCTTTACCATGGCTAGCCTTGATGAATTTGTCCTATTTAGTTTGAGCATACCAGTGCAAGTACAGTATAATATCCCTTGTCAATCACAAATATCTATGCATGATATGTTTAGCACTTGTGTATGATACCCCACCACACTCTGGAATCTCCCTCTGTATCTCGCTGTCTTCCTTACACAGTTATAAACTCTGTAAAGTCTTCATGGAATGTAGCATTCAGGCCATGATTTCCTCAGTAGTGTGTGTATACAAAACTACCACCTTATATGGATACACTGCTTAGAGGGTTTGGTGGAATCCATTTCACACTCCCGATGTTTCAATCTAGCCAGCTCAGGCAGTAAGTGGAAAGTATCAAGCTAAGCATCTCGCCTAATGAATGACAGATTAGCTTAGCATAACATCAGTAGCAGAGACATAAGAGTGACAGTGCTCTTTGTCATCATTAAAAATGCCTGGGTAGATGCTTTGCTATTAATAGAAAGTGTCTGATCATGTAAAGCTTTACAAGTCAGTGTATAACTGTGATGTCCAGCTCGCTGCATGTGGAAATGAGGTAATAAGCAGTCCTGTTGAGTGATTCATACCGAGAAATGATCAATGAACAGACCTTTGTCTAAAATAAGTTCTTAGAGAATGCGTTGAAGCAGCTGACCTGAGGTCAGAGCTCTCTGGTTACAGCCACAAGCATCGTCACTCTGTTCTATGTAAAATGCTTTCCTCGTGTCAGTTTAATGCCAGACACTGAGTGGCTGTGTGTTTTAGGAGGGATGTGGTGGTCGCTCTGGAATGCAACAGTAGCTGTGCCTGGCACCAATGAAGGTTACAGGTTTTAAAGTCTACCTCAGAGCCAGTTATGTCTGCTATGATAACCTCTGCATGCCAGGCCAAGAGCTTGTTCGTCACAGCTGTAGCCTCCTTGAAGCCAACTACTCCAGTCCACTGTCTTTCAGCTGTCTAGCAACATATAACAAATATGAGAATGACCAAGCTAGACAGGATCATGAAGAACACACACACACATCAAAACGTGAAACATCAATATGATCTAGATACAGTATATTGATACACTCCTTGGTCCAATCTTATTATAATTATATTAATTACATTACTGGTTACCAGCTACAGCTGTAACAACCCATGACGTTTGTTTCACAGATAGGGCGCCTGGTGATTGGGCACAATGGCATCCTGTCCACGCCGGCTGTCTCCTGCATCATCAGGAAGATAAAAGCCATTGGTGGGATCATTCTCACTGCCAGTCATAACCCAGGAGGCCCGGCTGGAGACTTTGGTATCAAATTCAATGTAGCTAATGGAGGTGAGAAGAAAGCATGTGTGAGGTCAAATATTTCTTGAAATATTTAACATCCAAATATCACGCTTTACGGGTTGATCTTAAAATAGAAGGAGTGCCAGTATCACCATGGGTTACACCTTCTGTGACATCTGCCCTCAGAAATGTAATAATTCTCAGATCAAAGTGTCTGTCATATCTGATTATGATGAATTCGCCATACAAAACACAACACAGAGCATAATAATACTTTTGAACATGCTATCATGAAGAAATATTGCTGGAGGATGTGAGTAGGCCAAGTTATGGGCATGCTACACTTCCTGTTCAACACATGACCATCATGAATCTCTATAAACATTGGCAAAACATAAAACTAATATTTATGGTGCAGTTAATGAAAGTACGTTCCGTCAGCTAGGGCTGACCTTGACTACGGATTTTTATGGTCAAACAAAAGGCCTCATTTTGGAACAAAATTTAACCAATTCTCAACCAAAACAGGCTAAATAAATAAATAAATAAATAAATCTGAATGTAAACTGAACTTGCACTTTAACTGAAAGCTTTTATTGTGCTATTTATGCTGGACTTTTTTTTTTTTTTTTACAGTCAGCTGAATTATGTACATCCATAAATTACCTTTTTATGGTAATATTTTTTTTTTGCAGGCCCTTCTCCAGACACAGTGATGGACAGGATTTACCAGGTGAGCCGCACCCTGGAAGAGTTCGCCATCTGCCCTGAACTACGCATCGACCTGTCACGCCTGGGACGCCAGGACTTTGATCTAGAGAACAAGTTCAAGCCTTTTCGAGGTTTACATTCAGATTTACCTCATTTGTATTCATATGTACATAAAGATACAAAATGATTTCTTCATTGTCATGTATTAAGAGCGAAGTGTGAGGCTTATCTTTAATTTTGCAGTTGAGATAGTGGATTCTGTTGAAATCTACTTGAATATGCTTCGTGGGATCTTTGATTTTGGTGCTATTAAGAGTCTATTGACTGGGCCAGAGCAGCTGAAGATCCGAATAGATGCAATGAATGGAGGTAGAAACTTTCTGTTGACTTTTTCCCTAGAAGTATTCCTGAATGTGCACCCCTGAAAGGGTTCTTCGGTTTCGCTGTCTGGGGGAATCTTTAAAAATTTTATGTAAAATGCTAAAGCAGAGTGTTTATCTACTGGAAAGGTTAAAACCCTTTTAGGAAGCTAAAGCCCCCTGTTTATTCAATGAACTCTTAAAGAACTATTGAACTGTAAGAGCATACAAGATTCTGTGAGATTATAGCTACAAGATTCATTGCAATATCCAAAAAGCTTGGAATCTGATATGAATCCTACTGGTGTGTGTTTCAGTGATGGGACCTTATGTCAGGAGAATCTTGTGTGATGAACTTGGTGCTCCTGCAAACTCTGCGGTTAACTGTGTTCCTCTGGAGGATTTTGGGGGCCAGCACCCCAACCCCAACCCTTCGTTCGCTGTATCGTTGATGGAGTCCATGAAGGGTGGAGAGTTTGGTTTTGGTGCTGCATTTGATGCAGATGGGGTGAGAGTTGTTCAGACATTCATTATTTGAACAATTTCATGGAGCTAATGAATGGTACAACAGAAAAGTAAAATTGTGAGTTTTAATCCAGATGATTAGATGCTGGGAGCCCAAGAGAGCAAAATTGGCCATACTCTCAAGCAGGAGTTACATACTCTCTCTCTCCCCTATCAGTCATTGTGATACTAGCCAAACATGGACGTCTGTGAGCTCATGTGTGCAGAAGTGGGTGGCTAGCGCTTTCCTCCCAGTGTGTTATGCTGCACCCTGACACTGTATGAGCAGTAGTTTGAAAAGATATAGTCGGCTGGCTTCACGTGCCTCTGAGGAAGCACATGATATAGACTTCTCCCTCTCTGGTTGATAGCTGTCCTGTGATTGGGGCCAGCTGCCTGATGGATGGTAATCGGCCATGACGAAATTAGGGAGAAAATCTGAGAGAAAAAAGACTTTCATAATTATTGAATAACATATTTATAAAGCATTTCTGCATGTTTTCTTTTACCACAATTCCTTTATCTCTAACAGGACTAGCCATAACTATTAAAACTGAATTAAAGCTTGATTGTTGCCATCTTTTAATAGAGATGTTTGCGATTTCCAGCCTTTTAAATGAAATGACTGCTGTTTTATAGTGGAAAGTCTTTTTATGATGGAAAGTCTTTTTATGGTGGAAAGTCCTTTTTGTTGTTGAAATTTAAATATGAAGCTTATTGGGATAAGAAAATCAGTAGACACAGTTCAAACATACAGTGTCAGAAATAGGGGTACAGTAGGAGTCCATTTCTGTACCCCATGGTACAGTCTACACTAATGTACCCCCTAGGGCTCATTATTGGACTTCAGGGTAACTATGTGTAACTTCATAGGGTCAAAAAGATACATATATGTTCCCAATCAATATATAAATGGTACAAATAAGTACCTTAGAGGGTCCTGCCCCAGTGACAAGCCATTGTACCCGTAAAGGTACAATGAAGTACTTTGTTTTCTGAGAGTATATGATCATCTAATTCACAGCAATTGTATATTTCTTTCTTGTCTCCTACCAATATTTTCTCTCATGACATCTGCATACAGGAAAAGTTTGTATTCCCCATGGTTTTGAAGTAAAACAAGGATAACATGAATGGCAATAAGTCAACTGTCCAAAATATTTAGGCAAATTGAACATTCTTGATTGTTAATACAATATTAGACCATTTTTGATACTTCTGTCAGTAAAGGAACAACCGGTAACCATTATGCACTCAAAGTAATTTTGTTACAATAACTTTTCTTGCATTCTTCTTTTATTGTAAGTGTATGTGTTTTTTCACTCAACTGGAGAATTAGTGATATTCTGAACTGATCTTTTTGTACTTCCAATAGCAGGATAAAAAATGAGTAGTCGTTCCTCTATATGTGTGCAGGATCGCTGTATGATCCTTGGTCAGAATGGTTTCTTCGTAAACCCATCAGACTCACTGGCAGTGATGGCTGCCAACTTGTCCTGCATTCCCTACTTCAGGCAGGTGGGCATCCGTGGCTTCGCCCGCAGCATGCCCACCAGCACGGCTCTGGACAGGTCAGAGACACTCACATCATCATTAACACACATTACATCATTCACACACAAAAGCGTCAACTTGAATCTCTTCTATCATAAATAAAAGCAACCTGAACAACACTGTGGTTATTCAAAACATCAGCCAAGACCCTGTAATGTTAGTAATGAGAGATGCAATAGGATTGTTTCTGTGTAAGCCATATATCAAAAGTATGAACGTTTGCCAAGCACAACTGGCTTTAATTCATGATTGCGAGTAAGTAGACGCACAAATGTGGATACTCTTACCCCCCCACCCACCCCCGAAAGAACAGCTGTTCAGTTACATTGAGTTTGAGCTCCTCTGAGCATCCTGTTTTCAACACACCCAGGTGAAAAAAGTGCTGGCTGAAAACTAGTAACCCTGGTCATTGAGTATTACAGCACAAAGTTCCTAGTGATTGTTAGAAAAAAAAAAAACTGGGAGTCACTCTATATTTTATATTTCCATGTATTTCATTGTCTATGAAATCTATAGGTACGTATATAAATATGTCTTTTTTAATATAAGTAGTACTATGACAGTACAGTATGGAATCTGACACTGTGAATCAGAATTACATTTAGTACTGATTTCATTTATCTAATTAACGTTTTTACAACTGAGAGAAGTAAAAGTGAAGATCTACCCTCTGTGGTGGATCAAGGAGCTGATTCACGTAATGCTAAAGGTCAGTTAATAAACAGGCTCTCTGATCTGTTACTCCTACTGAAATAGCTGATGTGTTAAGAGATTAGGAAGGAAACCATCTTTTAGGACTTTTTTCATAGTGGACGGTTTCTCAGAACCCAGCCCTGACTTCAACGTGTATGGAGATAATCAGTGAGCAGAAGTATTCTGAGAATGATAGGATCAGTCAGGGAACAAAAGAAGTAGTTGGAGTGATAGAAACAGAAATTATGGTGGTTTGAGGAGTGAGGAGTGAACAGGATTAGCTCATCCTGACGCTTCTCCACACATCGCTCACCAGCCTAAAAATAACTCTGAGCTCCATCATTCGAAAGCCTGGCTTATGTAATGTTACTGTAATGTTACCCAACCCTATTATAAAGGAAATGATGTGATTGTAAGGACACAATCATATTATTGACTGTAGTTTGTTAAGAACTGCATGTCAGGCCCGAAAGCAGGCATTTGACAAGTTCTTAGATCTGACAGGAAAGCGTCTATAACAGAAGAATGTGACAGCTTTATTTACAACGGGACGTTATCCTTTTCCAAGTTGCTCTTTCTTGTCTTGTATTAGAGAATTTCCTTGCATTGAACACACCTCGCTTATTCCTAATGACTCATCATTTGGCTCACTGTGTTACTTCATACACTTCATACATGTGTAGTTTCATACACATGCCCAAATTTAAAAAAAAATCTTGGCACCCTTTATTTATAATCAACTGTCATGTTTTTCATCCCATTTTTGGCAAGCAGTCTATGAGAAGGTATGACATATACTTTTTAAAGGTGTCTTTGGTGCATCAGAGACACCACAAACTATTGGAGTGGCTTGTTACTTCTTGCCCTCACCTTTTGCCCTGTAGAATCTACTCTCCGATGGCCAGCAGAGTTTATCGATGTTTGCTTGCTAACGTGCCATCATCTTATTGTACTTGGCCAGTTATGACAAATTTAGTTATAAACACGTGAAATACTGACATGCCAAATAACTCACTGATTTGTTGATTCAATAATGGTTTGGAATGAAAAGAGCAAGTTTAGAAATTTGGATTGTTGACTGCTTGTCTCATTCTAATAGATTAATTATGGGAAAGCTACAGTATAAACACAGTAACACACCAAAAACATACTGAACACTTTGTTCCTCATGGATTTTATATTCATGGATCTGAACAGTTTATAACATTTACAAATATCTTGGCTGTGAACGATGGCACAGGGGTGCAGTAGGTACGTAGCATTGCCACATCATAACTCCAGGGTCTCTGGTTCGATCCTGAGCTCAGATTACTGGCTCTGTGGAGTCCTGTGTCTACTTGAGCTCCCTCTGGATTTTCCAGTTTCCTCCCAGCTCCCAAAAGCAATAGCAGATGGATTGGTGACTCCAAATAACCCCTAGGTTTAAATGTGTGTATAGTAACCCTGCAATGGACTGGCATCCATCCAGGGTTCCCAGTGTTCCAAGGATGGGCTCAAAATTCACTGCAACCCTGACCAGGATAAAGCAATTCTAACTGTCCAGGAGATCTAGGGCTCATTTAGCCAACAGGTATTGGAAAATCATCCCCTTGTTCTTTCTTTCTTTCTTTCTTTCTTTCTTTCTTTCTTTCTTTCTTTCTTTCTTTCTTTCTTTCTTTCTTTCTGTCTATGGCATCACTACACATTTTGAAGCATATTTTTCCCAACAACAGTATTATCTGTTAACACTGCCTTTGCTAATTTTGTCCATGTTCAGCGTTCCCCCGGGTTCTGAAAAATATTCTTCAATTTTTTCCTTGGAAAATCAAGTCAAAGAAGTATTCTTCACTTTTTCTTATTTTTTTCTTTACTTAGTCTGTATTTTTTCTTAGTTACTGACTTATCAAAGTAGACTTAATACAGGTTTATACCAACCAAACTGGCACAATTCAAATATTTGTACAGATACAGCTAGGTCTCTCCATTACATATAAAATTTGTAATGGAGAGGCCTAGCTGGATTTTTGCTCCACTCCAGCCACTAATAAAAAAAAAAGACTTGATTTTGTGTACCATGTGTACCATCAAGCTCAAATAAACCTCTTTAGTTTGAGCTTACTTCAAGTTATTTTAGCATGGAATTATTCTAAAGAGGACTTTAGGACTCCCTTTAGCCTTTACTTCAAAGCAAAACTTGATTTACAATTGAACAGAGTCGAGAAGAGTCTTGGAACAACCAACAGTGAAGGAATCCGAATTTCCCGTCAATTTACAAACCGAACACAGAATGACACCGTATTTTCCATCATACATTAGCCATGGGAACTCAACACGCCATGCCGCCTGAAACATAGCTCCTTTCAGTTGCTTGCCGTGGCTTACAGCACTTTCACTTTGGTGTTTTTACTGACCCCTGTATTACTGATACTGTCTGGTGTGCTCGGGGATGGTTGGGGCTCTGAGTGTGCCTCCCCTGTGGCTGTTTCAGCTCTTAAATCATCGTCAGTCCTTGAAGAAGCCCGTCCAAAAAACTTCATCAGCTTAGACTGTGCCATTGTTTGGTTCATACAGAGATAATTACACCGCCACACCAGGCCGATTAAGGCGCATTGCGATTGGTCTAAAGCTTGGCGCTCATTTGGTCATTATGTGTAGTCAGTTTTTATTGGTCACAAACACATGCTCATTGTTTACACTCTGGATTCCTGCTGCCTCTTTACTGGGGTTGGATTTTGGCAAGCAGAGGTATTTGTGGAGGGATTTCTATAAAAGATGCCTTATGATAATGATAAAGATGACAAACACATTTGTCACTGTGACAACTGCTAGTAATTTTCTCTTCGTCACTCATGGATTATGTTTGTCAATGATGAGCTTGATGAGCGCCAGTGGGAACCCTGCATGGTTGCAGTTGAGGTAAAAGGTCTTGGAGGTGTAGCTATAAGATGATTGACAAGAGGAATTAAAACACTTTCAAGGTCCTGCACATACATTAAGCTGCACCATAGCCTAAAGCTCAACAAAAAGTGCCACTCTGAAAATGATCTTGATTCTGTATTAATTTTGGGGGAAACAGATGCAGAAAGCTATCAGGAATAGAAATTGGAGTCATCCTCAAGCTGTGGTATCTTGCGTATAATAATAGCTGCACAACCTCTTGTGCTTTTCTTGACTGAAGATGACAGAGGGCAAACGGCTGCTCGATGCAAGAGGGGTTATTTTTTCATTGTGCGCAAAAGGTATTTTGTTTCCAAGCTGATGTCACATTTTCCATCAGGACTCAGGGTTCTTCACATCAGCCTTAGCTCTCAGTGTGAAGTTAATCCAGCAGTTTATTCCAATCTTCAGTGGGGCCCTCAGTGGGTCAGAGCTCCCCACCAGGAACCGGTGTGTGTGTGTGTGTGGTATGAGACTGTTTCTGTTTCTAATCCTAGGCTAAATGTGCCACACTTCTGTTGTGCCCTTGAGGAAGACACTTAAAACCAAACAAAACCCAAAAATAAACTCCTTTATACTGACAGATAATATCCATACAAGACATGTTCAATTGTTCACTTGTTCATATTTTTACCTGTATACTATGTACAGATTTTAGTTTAAAAGAAAAACAGTGTCCCTAGGTGCTGCTATCTTACTCTCTTCAAGGTTCAAATATCACGTTCTGAGTACAGATCGTGACGTCACCGACTACAAATATGACTCATCAAGGCTAGAGGAGCTTGTGGACACATCGCTTCTAAATTGTTGTAAACAACCCTAAAGATGTCAGAGTGTCAAGCATTTGGGTGTAAAAATAAGACCAATCATTGATCATCTTATGTGACATCTTTTTGTTTTTATTCACTGAGAAAATCTTTTTAGACGTTGCTAGGGTAGTGGGATTACTGACTCATATCTGTGTCAATATTGTGTATGTATGACTTCTCCGAGTGAGATTTAAACTTCATAAAAGTGAAGTTTGTTGATTTGTATATTTTGTTGCCACTAAAAATCACATGTTCATGAAAAATTTCTGATTAGATTTCTAGAATTAGAAGCCTTGATTTATCACATATACATTACAGCGCAGTGACATTCATTTTCTGTATTCAACCCATCTGAAATAGTGAAAATGCGTGCATGTGTGGCGGCATGGTGGTGTAGTGGTTAGCGCTGTCGCCTCACAGCAAGAAGGTCTGGGTTCGAGCCCCGTGGCCGGCGAGGGCCTTTC
>JAPEKL010000002.1:53195393-53208026 GCA_028877455.1 Bagre pinnimaculatus
CTAAATACATATTTCACTGTAATCCATATTGTACCCAAATTCCTTTAAGTAGTACCTAGTCTGAACATACACTGAGGAGCAAATTAAGGCTTTATTGAAATCATCCACCTTCATAGGCAGGACAGCTTGTCCTTGGTTCTTATCCAGTTGAAAACATTTCCTGACCTTCATGGCACCTGGCCACAGAATCCTTTTAAAAAGTTTACTGAAATCAGAAAGTGAAGAGCACATGGCCTTTTCATAAGACGTTTGGAATCATCAGGGTCGGACTGATGGTTTGGATAACTGGACAGATCTTTCCAAACCATTCTGAAGCACCACATAATTTCTTCTCTTTGATGTCTCACACACTCCTACCTGCATGTGAGCAAGGTAAAAGGCAGATCTTGGGAAAATAATGTTAGGTGCTAAGAGGCAAGAAGCTGCACTCAAGGCCTACACTTATAGCTCTGTGACTCCGGTGTACCTCAGGGGTCTGTGTGCAACCATCTGGTTGGCACACACCCACACATTTTTCTGTTTGTTGGTCTCTTGGAATTTGTGCATAATGCAGTTTATTCTCCTCACACATTATAACACTTCATATACAGCAAGTGAACAAAGACAACTATGGCCAAAACAGTCATTCCAACTTCAGCACCCTCTCCAAGTTCAGCCCTCTCTGACTGCCTGCTTTCCTTCTCTCAGTTACTAGTATGGCTGCACTCTAAGTTTGGCATAGACATGTGTTACTCCATCCACTTTGTGCTCATAAAGTCCTGGGGCACTAGTCCAATTCAAAGAGCCGGAAAAAAGCACCAAATCTGAGGCAACGCATCAAAACCATACAACACACACCCTCCAGAGCAATAATTAAAAATGAAGAAAGAAGCAGCAGTTTAAAAAAACAGCAAATCCTGATCAAACAATCTGAAAATCATGATCCTGGATCATTTTTGACATTGCATGTCTTAGTGTTTGCATCAATATTTAAATTTTTAATTAATTAAATCTAATAAGTTAAGCTTAACCAGAGGACGGTGCATTTTATAGAGAAAATTCTAGTCTACACTCATCCAGTCAAATTGCTCACAGATGAAATATGCATAAGCAACTCAAATATTCTATGACTACAGAGAACAGGGACTTGAGTCTGAGATCTGCTCTGGCTCTGCAACATCCTGTATAATCTGCACACCATGTGTGGCTCTGAAGACTAGTGAGAAGCCACGTGAAGCCAAGGGCTATGTGTCATGGCTTAAATGAGTCCAGTGCAGCCACTGATGTTCCCATTTGAGCAAGGTACATAACCTCAGTAGATAACATAATCTCAATATAAATATACTCACCAGAAAATATATATTTCTGTGTCTCGCTGTGTTGCTTCATCTTCATCATTTGTCAGCTCTTCTCACTAGCACTAATAAAATATGAATAAGAACCTCAGGTTACTTTCTAGCTTTTATTTTTGATTCATGCCCTGAAGGATGAGCTCCAGTGCTTATAGTTTCACTCACGCACACAGTGTAACCACTTCAGAGTGCTAAGAGTCCATTTATAAGGACTGCATTTTATATGACTCATAAATACTACACCATAAAAGCATGGACTTCAGGTTATGGTAGGCCAAAATGGCAAAAGCAAAATCTGCCCAAACACTGAAAAACAATAATGTAGATCTTATATATTTCTTTCGATCATGTCTTTCTGGATTGTGTCTTTAGAATCATAACGGTACCAATTAATATATACTAATGTATAAATAATAAAATGATTGGAATATTTAGAATAGACTCCTTATTCCACCTCAGTGTTTCCTTCTCCTTCTCTCGCAGTCTTTCTTTTCTCACTGATTTGCTTGTTTTCATTTTGACAGTCTGCATGCAGTGGCAGGCGGCTGACCCTTTGCACTGCTGGCCTGTGCTCTACTCGTACCTAAAGACATGTTATAAATAACGCTCTCGTCACTTCAGATTAGAGCATCTGACTGACTGCTTGGCACACGCTTTGACCTGACTTGCAATCCCCTGGCACCAGAACACCAGTGGTCAGACACTCATACACTCTATCACTTGCCCTCTCTCTCTCTCTCTCTCTGTCTCTCTCTCATATGTACACTTCAGACAATAATTTCAGATATTTGCAAAGAAATAAACCATAGCACACTGCAGCAAAAGCAATTAGCTAATCTGACACTTGCTTTCTCACAAAAATCAAGATGTACTTTCTTTCTTTTAAATACAGTACGCTCCTTCATAAATGCCCTGGTCCACACACAAAAAAAAAATCTGAGCAGCACATAATCCGCAGCGATATCATGCTGTCACACTGATCAGAGGGTCCCCCTACACACTCATCTACAAAATATGACATTGCTTCCTCAGCAGTGTCAGTAGGACTCAACCAACACATGGTCAACATAATTACACCACCACAACCAGAATAGTAGTGGCTCAGTGGTTGAGGTTCTGTACCAGTGATCCAAAGGTTCTGAGATCAAATCTCAGGCATTCCAGAGAGCCATTTTTGGCTGTCAAGAGAGCTTTGCTAACCTGCATGTTTGCATTGTCTCAAACTGTGTAAATGTAAAGCAAACAAACCGAAAACATGCAAATCTGATGAGGTGTGATTACTGGTAATTATACACATAAAATACACCTGACCTCCGAAACCAGAACACAAGGACAAAGGTCAAGCTGCATGATGAAATTATTTAACACTGTTGTTTTTGAGGGGGGGTTTCCCACAGAAGCAATGCTGTAATATATACTTGTTCACTCGGAGGGTCCACAATGTCAAATAAAGTAATCTAGAACCTTATTAGACTTCTTGTTCTCAGAATGGCTTATTATAATGCTATTCGAATGCTGCTTTTAAAGATATTTTTTGAAGTGTTCTTCTTATGATGAATATGTTCCACTGCCTCTTGAATGCTAATTGTACATAAGCTGCAAAAGAAGGCGTTTGTTGCGTAATTTGGTGCTATTTACCTAAGATAGATTATCACTGATAAATCCCCAATGAGGTACTCATCACAAAAAGGGAGCACGTTAGTCAACACTACTTAGGAAATGTCAGTTTGAGCGGTTCCAACATTATGCAGCCTATATGGTTGTGTTTAGGGTATATTTTTGAAACACTATTTATATTGTTTCTCCTGGAAGCAGGGTCACATCTATAAACGAGCACAAGCGTGCTTTTAAAAGCATGCCTAATCACCTTCATTACCTGGGCTCAGGCTATGTCTGGACAAGCTCTAAATACTGCTGCAGTAGTAGACTCACAGTGCTTGTGGTAAACCCCTTAATTTGCCCTTACGCAAGCCTGCACTGGGACAGTAGTGCTAAAGATATGGAGGCCACTCTGTGGTTGAGTAGCACAGTGTCTTGTCACAGTGAAGGGATAATGGAGCTCAGACACCTGTAGACACACCTCAGCACACATTGTTTAAATTAGGTAACCTTGCATCAGTCACAAATGCCTAGGCCAAGGTAAACTAGGAGTCCATTGAACACTTATGGGTTTGGATTTATGCTGGGGTTTTTTTTTTCCCTTCCCACAGCCCAGAGTGGTGAGCCACAGTGCTGTGGTCATGGTTGGGTCTTCAATGTGCATTTGTCTCCCATCAGTGGACATTTTCAGAACAGTCAACCTATCACTACTGACAGTTGCACTACTTAGGAAATGTCAATTTGAATGGTCTGTAATGGAAGTCTGGTCTCACTGTATATGAATGTCTCAACTGAAGTAATGGAACAGATAACATGCTTATTGCAAAGCAACAGCCACCTAAAATCATTTATATTTCATACCAAACGCTTTATATTATCAGCGATGTTCTTCATAAATGGTGAACAGACAGAACCTTGTCAGCATGACTAAGCGGCAAGACAGAGGGAGCCTACTTGAGCGATCCTGGTCCATCTTAGTGCATGAGTGTGGCCTAGGTGTCTGAAGTAGTCAGGTGTTCTCTGGAATGTCCCAAGGTTCATTTATCACTGAACTTCCTTGATCCGATTTACATTAAGATCAGTTCCATACAAACCGGCAATGAAACATGGATTTAGCGATGCCCAAAAGAACAGATAAAGTATATGATTTTTAAAAAAATTAAGGATTAGGAAAAAAACATGCTTATTAGTAAGTAAAAATAAGGACACTGCAAATTCTGAATAAATCCAAGAGCAGTTGTAAATGAGCTAGGTAACTAGATGATGGTGTAATTAAAGTTTTCAAATGAGTGCGAAGGAATATTTGACTGTACAGCACTGAAAATGTGTTCTTTGATACAGGCTACATGCCTTTATTGTTGTTTTGTTAATGGATGGCTTGTCTAATTCTTAGTATACTGCTTAATCAGTCACCTGCTATAATTGGCTCTGGAAAGCAAAATGTATTAACATGTGATCTTCTGCCACTTTATTACATGTTGTATCCTCGTTTGTGCTAAAAAAATAGTAATAATAATGATGACTACTTTTTTGTAGTGTAGAGCTGGACCTCTGAAACTAATTAACAAGACAAAAAAAACTGCATATAATTGATTGTGCACTGCTGAGAATATGTGCTTATATAATTGGTCTGATCAGGAATGTATTAAATAATTAGTCAAATGTGGTTTGCGGATATACCCGTATAGGAATGACTGCTAATGGTACTACACTACAGTGAGGATACTACTGCAGGAGTCTCAAGTACTTCTGACACTATCATTTGATGTATGTCTACAAAATAGTCTGGATCCTTGAGCTTTGCAGTAATGCTCGAAAAGAACAAACAAGAGACAAACTTCTAGTGTTCTTTATGTTTGATGTTGGAGTGGCCTGTACTGTAAAAACTATAGGCGAAGTCTTTTAATAGACTAAGGGCGTAGGGAACAAAATTAAATCGAGATACAAGCCATAAAAAGTAGAATTTAGGAATAATGTGTACCTATTTCATAAAGCCTGGTGAATGTGCGTACGCGTCCACGTGCGTCTTACCTTCCATCCGGCCGAGCTGTTGCTGTCTCCTTTATCCTTGAAATAAGGTACGAATCGCACCATCCAATCGTATATCTGCGACAGGGTGAGCCTTTTCTCGGGTGTGCTCTCGATGGCGCGGGTGATCAAGTCCGCGTATGACAGGTTCCCCCATGCGTTCCGGCGTGATGACTTGGCTTTGCGCAGCTGCCCGGAGACCTCGAGCGCAGCGCCGGTCAGACATGGCAATGGCGCAGCTCCGGCTTCGCGCTTCACCTCGGCGGGGTTCGCACTCTTCCTCCCTGATCTGCACGGCGGCCCGATCTCGGCTTCCGTCTTCAGCAGTGGACAAGGAGCCCCGTTGAGTTCTGTGGCCGCGGGGAAGTCCTCGGGACACGGCGGCGGCCAGGTGCACGAGCGCGGGCGGCTGCGCGGCTCTAAGTCCGCGTCCAGCTCAAGTGCACGCGCATCCAGCTCCTCGTCCTCCACCATCATCGTCCACAGTAGTAAATTCGATGGAAGCGTGACTCCGCGGTATCCACACTATCCGTCACCTGAGCCCAAATGTCTACTTCAGTGGGAGGACAGTGAACCGGCAAGCAAAGAAACACGGCATCTCGGATTGACAGCTTTCAGAAACCCCCACGTAGAAACGATCATCGATCAGACAATATTAAACATCCCCCCCTTTTTTTTTCTCCTGCTAAAATGGCAATACGAACAGTTAAAATAATCCACCAAGCACATTCACACTACAGTCAGTCCAGATTAAATGCACTCTTTAGTGATGTGAAGAGCTTTGCAATCTGCTCTGGCTTTTAATTAAACCGGCTGCAGCAACAGATGATATCTAGGATGCGACTAGGCTGTGATTTTATCCTAAGCGCTGTGAAAAGTTGCATATACTTTCTATTAAGAAGGTCAAGGGGTGGAAAAGTCCTCGATGGATCATAATGCCATTGCCAACTGAATAGAGCGAAATCCCTTCATTAGAAATTCTCCAGTCTGAGTGGAGTATGCACTGCACAGTCATGCGTTCATTATTAGCCTGGATGGAGACAACTGCATGGTTCAAATGAAGTCCAGATTCCTCTTAGTTTAAAAGCTCAGTGCTTTACTCTTGATCGCCTGAGCAGGTTTTCTTCTGTTCGCTGGATCACTTCTGGTCCGGTGAGATCCCGTTCACGCGCCGCTACGCTCGACCCTTTTGGCGGTTGTAAGAGGATGACGCACCGGCGGTGTGGAGTTGAAGAAACGCAGCTCGCCCATAATTGGCCAGTGAGGAGGGTGCGAGGCCATGCCCACCTATTGCGATGGAGGAGATTAACGTTGAACAAATGCCTTAAGATGTTTCAATCGATGATGGTCTGTCCATCTTCGTCAAACAAATCCCAGATTTACACTCATGAGCTTTGGGTGATGGAAGTTTCCACAGACGTCTCATCCAAGGTCTTTATATTCACACGAAGAGCATTCATGCCCTGAGTGTTTCCACTGAGAAGGCTTAAAGGCTTCCTTTCAAACTGCTTGCAGTCGTAGGCTACGTGTCATATATAAATCACATTAATATGTTCCATTGTATGCCTACATTTTCAGAAAAAAAAATACTAAACTGGTGGGTTTCCCAAAAGCCTCTTAATGCTAAGAGCATCTTAACTAGGAGAGAGAGTGTTCATTGTGCTGCTCGCTCTTCCATTTAACGATGATCTTTGTGCTACGATGCTTTTGGGAAACAGCACTGTTCAGTACTTTGGGAGTAACAGCAGGTTGAAGTTTCTCTGCTCGCGGGATGTCGGGAAACTGTCTGTGCTTTTTGAGTCACGGGAAAGCGGTCAGGCTCTTTCTCTTCTGATCGGTTTCCCACTGGATTACTCGTGAATATCAATCAAATAACTTTTATAGGGATGTTCTCTCGCTCTCGCTGTTTCTGGTGAAATATTCAGCAAAAATTTCTGTCAGCTAGTTTTGACATTATGCTTCACGGGAGAATTTGAAGTGAGTTTTCATAGCTTTACCTACTTATTTTTTTCAAATCAAACTGATTCATGTAAGCAAATAACTATTTTAGAATATAAATGTAGTTGTTCTGATGAAAAATATTGAGATCTTAGTGGTCGGAATGATATTCTAAAAAACTGGAAGTCAGAAACGTGAGTGTCAATTTCAATTTGATTAACTGGAATTGTTTACTGGATGTGGCTCATACAGTTTTTTCGAGGTTCACCTTGAAAGCTGTGAATATTAGTCGAAATAATCATTTATATTCTTTCATATAAACACTAATAGGCCCTACTTTTGACAAATACAAAGGCCTACAGCGCACAAAGAGAAATAATCTTTTATTACTTTTTTTATTGAGTGTACCAATTAAAAGTTTTACACCATTAGCATAATTAGTACTAATTAAATACTAATTTGCATAATTAGTTTTTAGTAATTTTCAAAATTTGTATACAGTATATAACAATCTATTTGCTTGCTAATTTCCATGTCAATATCTTGAAAATAAAGAAGCTATTAAGAAAAAAAAAACCATTTGATCTCATTGGTTAATGAGGCCCATTTTGGACCATGCGATCCTCATACAGAATATTATGTCAGTTTTCTAAAAATTAGGTGTTTTTTTCAATCTTTGATTTGTAATATCTCAAGAACGGACAAATGTATTTTAATTCTGTAAAAAGTATGTTGTCCTGCATTCAGTTCTGAATTCAATGAGCACTGTTTCAAGCAATTTGGATTGAATTTGAATTTTCACCTGATATGCCTACTGATAAATAATGTCAGCTGATCACTAATGTGTTGTGTCAGTGGAAAATTCATGGCTTCAATAAATAACCAATATATATATATATATATATATATATATATATATATAAAATGAGTCTAATATTTGACTCCATTCATCCATCCATCTATGCATCATTTGATAGTCCAAAAGTCCATCAATCTTTCGCAATTTTGCTCTTGTAGCTTTGTGGTCACTGATCCCATCCCTGATCACATGCACCCACCATATGCCTTGTTTCCCTCTGTGTTTGTGTGTTCCTGTAAAACACTGCCCTGCTGTATACCTTCAGTGAAACCAGCCTGTGGTTTTGTGCATCTTGTATTTCAGTTTACGATAATAGATTTGCTCTACTTTTGCCAATCTGCTGTGATCTGACCCGTGTTATGGACTTTGACACCTATCTGGTTTTGCCTCAGTAACCTTCACACTGACATGTCACTGATAGTCATGCTCTGCAAACAATAATCCAGACAGACAGGTTTCATCGGTCAGTTTAAACGAGGTGCCGATATGAAGGTGCAGGTTTTACTGCACATGTTTAAGAACAAAATATTTGATGAAAATGTATCACTAACAGACAAACAGGATCCATAATTATCAAATAAAATGTCCTTCAATCAACTTCTAAATGCAATCATTAGAGGCAAAATTACACCCCATTCTCATTACGCTTCTGCTAAATCAATAATCAACAACCAAGTATTCATTATTAAATATGCCACTGTCACATTGGGTGTAATTTGTGTGATTATCAGGACAAGAGCTCATTTCTCATAAGCTATTATTAGTAATCTCTCTATTCCCCCTCTATACTCCGAGTAATAATTACTAGTAGTCCTCATGCCCCTTCTGTACCCCTGTTGTCTGGGAAAAGGTGCCAGGTTTTCTGTGCCGTTACTGCTAGATTCTGTAAGAGCTTCTGTCCCTGAGTGATGTGGCTCCTCGACACACACCACTCACAACAATCATTCACGTCTCTTAATGGACTGTATTTGGACTGACCACACAGGACTGTCATCTAAATCTCACGCTTACTACAAACGACATGCTTCACATTGCATCCACTGATATGGTTGGGGTCACAATAAAATCCTGCTTGACAGGCATCCTGACTCTCACTGTCCCGTACAAGTGTGCAGGTGTGTTACTGTCTGCAGTATTTTCAAGGGTTCATTGTGTTTTGTCTGAAGGGTGCAAGTGTGTTTTGTTTAAAGTGCGACAGGTGCATTTTGTCTGAAGTGTCCAGGTGACTTTTGTTTGAAGTGTCCAGATGTGTTTTGTTTGAAGTGTCCAGGTGACTTTTGTTTGATGTGTCCAGATGTGTTTTGTTTGAAGTGTGCAGGTGTGTTTTGTTTGACGTGTCCAGGTGTGTTTTGTTTGAAGTGTGACAGGTGCGTTTTGTCAGAAGTGTCCAGGTGAGTTTTATCTGAAGTGAGCAGGTGTGTTTTGTTTGAAGTGTCCAGGTGTGTTTTATTCTGAAGTGTCCAGGTGTGTTTTGTCTTTACTAGTATGCAGGTGTGTTTTGTTTGAAGTGTTCAGGTGTGTTTTTTTTTTTTTTATCTGAAGTGCCCAGGTGCACTTTGTCTGAAGTATGCAGATGTGTTTTGTTTAAAGTGTCCAGATGTGTTTTGTTTGAAGTGTCCAGATTTTTTTTGCTTGTTTGAAGTGTCCAGGTGTGTTTTGTTTGAAGTGTCCAGGTGTGTTTTGTTTGAAGTGTGCAGATGCGTTTTGTTTGAAATATGCAGGTGTGTTTTGTTTGAAGTATGCAGGTGTGTTTTGTTTGAAGAAGTGTCCAGATGTGTTTTGTTTGAAGTGTCCAGGTGTGTTTTGTTTGAAGTGTGCAGATGTTTTGTTTGAAGTATGCAGGTGTGTTTTGTTTGAAGACGTGTCCAGATGTGTTTTGCTTGAAGCGTGCAGATGTATTTTTTTCTGAAGTGTGCAGATGTGTTTTGTCTGAAGTGTCTCAGATGTGCTTTGTTTGAAGTGAGCAGGTGAGTTTTATTTGAAGTGTGCAGGTGTGTACGGTATTCTTTGAAGTGTGACGGTGCTTTGTCTGACATGGGTATCTTTGTATATGCCTCGGTGTTCATTTATGCACTGCAGATGTGGATTTTCTGAGATGTGCAGGTGTGAATTTTCCACAAGAATTACCTATTTAATCCTTCCTCCCTCCTATAACTCAGATAACAATGCCATGAGGCTGTATACAATGTGCTTAATGTATTCAGGCTGCATTAACATGTTCTGCTTGTCACACCTTCACCTCCATATAAGAGTGTCAACAGATCCTTGCTGCTCTTTGAAGGCTTTGAGGCTGTGAAATATTAAGGAGGCTGTTCTATAGCAGCCAGCTGTTTGAAAGCAAGAAATTGTGAACTGGCATAGCACAAAACTTCACAAAGACTCTCACATTCATAAAAGAAGTGACAGAATAAAGCAGGCACCAGGAGATCTAGAGATGTGGGGAGGAAGAGAACAGAGAGTAGAAGATGTATACAGTGAGTAGTCATGGTTAGTAAACTGTGTGTTGTACATCTCAGGAACTGGATTTCAGTTGACCAGATGGGAGTAGAGGTAGGGGAGGAGAACCATGATTACACCATGTGTTTCAACAGAACAAAAAGAATTGTAGGAGGAGAGAGAAAGAGAGTGAGTTTTTGGCATCAGAGATCACTGACAGCTTTGCTGAAGAAAGGAAAACTACTTCCTATTGAATTTCATGTTTGTGTAAATGCAGTATGCTCGAACTGGTTCACATAATTCTTGGTGGTGAAAAACATTAGTAGTCTTTACTGAATCCCACATAAATATGCTGGACTGTCTGAAGTGTGCAGGCGTGTTTTGTCTGAAGTGTCCAGGTGTGTTTTGTCTGAAGTGTCCAAGCGTGTTTTGTCTGAAGCGTCCAGGCGTGTTTTGTCTGAAGCGTCCAGGCGTGTTTTGTCTGAAGCGTCCAGGCGTGTTTCGTCTGAAGTGTCCAGGCGTGTTTTGTCTGAAGTGTCCAGGCGTGTTTTGTCTGAAGCGTCCAGGCGTGTTTTTTCTGAAGCATCCAGGCGTGTTTTGTCTGAAGTATGCAGGCGTGTTTTGTCTAAAGTTTGCAGGTGTGTGTGTGTTTTTACTAAACATATAAATTAGCTCTAATTAAATTTCAAGGCTAAGGAATCCGAAAAAATCTGGAAACAACTCTGGAAGATGTACACTGCAGCAAAAACATTTCTGCATCATGTGTCACTAATACTAGCACAGCACTCATTTACCACACGTTTAAAAACTCTTTATCAATCATTAAACACAGTTTATTTATTCACATCACTGTAGCTGACTTCTTCTAAGGCACCTTTATAAATTAAAAAGTTGACAAACCCATCTAACTGAGTCTAAAGGCGATTTCAAAGACTTTAAGATGATCTACCACATTCACAGTGAATAATAAATTCACACTGCTGAATGTTGTTGTTTAATCTTACAGGGAGGGTGAAAGGACCACTGATGAGACACGACTGCAGATTCAGCACAGTCGCTAATAAGTAGCGAGGTGTCACTTTCAGCTCAATATGCTGAGCAGTGTTATCAGCTTCATTAATGCATGAACACTTAGCTGTCACAGCCCCGATACCATCTCCTCTACAAGACTTTCCTGACCATCAAGATATAATCAGAAAATGATAAAATTCAGCATCTTCGATTGAGTTCAACTGGAAACAGAGGTGACGAGTCGCAACAACTCAATGACCTCTGACCTTGTCCAGCGGTTTTTCACATGAGTGTGAGATGGCCTGTTTTGGTGAATTCAAATCCTTCTGATTCACGAATGCCCTGGATTTCAGGATAATGGACCAGGTTTCAGATAAAGAATGTTAAGGAGAGTATTTTCTTCTTTCCAGATAAGGAAAGATCGGGGACATTAAACTAATCTCCTCCTCAAAATCAATAAAAGTTTTTAAAGGTACTGACTGCAAAGTAATTTCAAATTATTATTATTTTTTTTTTTATTGTGCATAGCATTTTCTTCTGTCTCACAAGAACAATATCGTGCGAACGAGATGTGATCATTTTGATGTCCTAAGGGTCGCTTTTCTCCATTTTGGGACCGAATATCTTACCTATTGAGGTAAACAGTATGACCTGACAGAAATAGCCGAATGTGAGGAGATTTAACTGACTAGCATAATTCTGGAACTGCGTCACACCAAGATGGCGACGCGCGGAAAACATAGTAACTCTGCATCAATCTCAGAGAGTTTCGAGTCGCAGGGATGTAATTTGTGGTTGACGTTCACAAATATATCTGTGAAACAGAAGACAAATATGTCTTTTCTGTGTTACTGCTTTTGTGTTATCGTTTCTTTCTCTGTAAGATCAAAACATTAGGTGTATAACTCCTAAGTCGAATTCCCATACATTCTAAGGCTAAGATAGCTAAATGCTAGCTCGAATGATTTAGTTTTCTGTCCAGAAAAATGACGTCATCTAACCTCGCTCTGTCTTGCAGTTGCACTCACTAGACAGCCTTTCCTTTTCTTTTCTGCTGGAGGAAGAGCAGAGTCCGCCATGTTTGCCCACGCTGACTTGTTTTAGTTAAAAGTAGGTCAAACACGCCACACGGTGGCCACGTGATATTGTTGCTCACTTGCTTCGGCAATCTCCGGAACTGTAAAATGCGGCATGCTTTTTATCTCGGCAAAACATTTACACACAGGATGCACGGTGTGTGCAGCATCAAAACATCTCAAAACTCCAACAGCAACAGAAATAGAACATTTTGCCCAGAATTCAACTCTGCAGTCAAAACCTTTAAACCTAACACCATTAGACCCCAATCTCTCTCTCTCATTATCTCTAGCCGCTTTATCCTGTTCTACAGGGTCGCAGGCAAGCTGGAGCCTATCCCAGCTGCCTACGGGC
>JAPEKL010000002.1:53326320-53337505 GCA_028877455.1 Bagre pinnimaculatus
TTATTTATCACATGCACACTTAAGCACAGTGAAATTCCTCTCTGCATTTAACCCATCTGAAGCAGTGAACACACACATACCCAGAGCAGTGAGCAGCTATGCTCCAGCACCCAGGGAGAAGTTGTGGGTTAGGTGCCTTGCTCAAGGGCCCATGTTAACCTAACCAAATATCTTTGGACTGTGGGGGAAACTGGAGGACTCAGAGGAAACCCACAGAGACATGGGAAGAACATGCAAACTCCACACAGAAAGGCCCCGCTCGGCCACTGGGCTCGAACCAAGAACCTTCTTGCTGTGAGACGACAGTGCTAACCACTACACCACTGTGCTACCCGGTATAAACCTGTATTAAATCCACTTTGATAAGTCGGTAGCAAAGAAAAAATACAGACTAAGTGAAGAAAAAATAAGAAAAAGTGAAGAATACTTCCTTGACTTGATTTTTCACAGAAAAAAGTGGAGAATATTTTTCAGAACCCAGCGGAAACCCTACATTATACTGCATGTCGCTGCAGCTAAATGTTAGAAAACAGCAAAAATGTTGAAGAATTTCTGGCTTCTGACCAAAACTGGGTTTTTTCTGCAAAAACCAGTATTTGATAGAAAGCATACACATAGTTCACCAACTGATGTGGAAATGTTTTCGGCTGATTTCTTCGTACAGCGAATGTTAGAGAGAACTCTGCTTAGACGCGCGAGAACTTTATTCTAGTTGACTTGCTTGTAATGGGAAAGAGAAGCCTCTTTCAGGAAAATATTGTAGTTTTAAGAATCTTATATGCACAAACAGGAACATATGTACACCTGTACAGTACCTTCATCTTATCCAGAGCCATGTACAATGTACTCAGAGCAGCCTGGGGGTTTGATGCCTTGGTCAAGGGCACTTCAGCTGTTCCTGCTGGTCCAAGGAATCAAACTAGCAACCTTTTAGTCCCAAAGCTGCTTCTCTAACCATTAGGCCATGGCATTTATGCAATTATTTAATCATGTGACAAACGTGACATAAGTGCAATGTATAAAACTCTGCAGATACAGGTCAAGCGCTCCAGGTAATGTTCATGTTAAACATCAGATGGATGTGAAATCATCAAAAGTGATCTCATTGTCTTTGACCATGGTATGGTAGTTGGTGGAGATGGACTGGTTTTCATATTTCAGAAACTGAAGCACTTATGACAGCTAAAAATATCCTGATTTTTTTTACACATAACAGTCCCCAGAGTGTAAACAGTATGGTGCACAAAAAATATATATAAATAAAAAAGCCATTGAGTGCCCGTTCTGCAAGCAGAAACATCATCACACACATACAGTATATCAGGTCAGTGAGGGCCAGCTTATAGAGTACAACTTTATTAACAGAAGACATATCAGACGCTCGCTGGCCGCGCTGTGAAAATTGTGCATGCAGACGCTCATTTAACTTTCCAAATCTGCCATTGCTTAACTCTTGAATATTTTCTATCATGAATAGGATCATTAAAAGGCTTATAATCTCTGCTTTCCAAAGAAATGTATCTCGTTAAGATCTGTGGTAGGTTTCCCAAAAGCATCTTCATGAGACGAGCATCTTAACTAGGAGAGAGAGTGTTCATTGTGCTGCTCGCGCTACCATTTAAAGATGATCTTTGTGCTACAATGCTTTTGGGAAACTCAGCACTGTTCAGTACTTTGGGAGTAACAGCAGGTTGAAGTTTCTCTGCTTGCAGGACATCGGGAAACTGTCGGTGCTTTTTGAGTCCCGGGAAAGCAGTCAGGCTCTCTCTCTTCTGATCGGTTTCCCACTGGATTACTTGTGAATATCAATCAAATAACTTTTATAGGGATGCTCTCTCGCTCTTGCTGTTTCTGATGAAGTATTCAGCAAAATTTTCCATCAGCTAGTTTTGACATTATGCTTCACGGGAGACTTTGAAGTGAGTTTTCATAGCTTTACCTACTTATTTTTTCAAATCCAACTGCTTCACGTAAATAAATAACTATTTTAGAATATCACTGTAGTCATTTTGATGAAAAATATTGAGATCTTAGTGGTCGGAATGATATTTCAAAAGACCGGAAGTCAGAAACGTAAGTGTCAATTGCAAGTCAATGAATTGGAATTGTTTATTGACTGTGGCTCACACAGTTTTTTTGAGGTTCACCTTGAAAGCTGTGAACATTAATCAAAATAATTATTTATGTTCTTTCATATAAACACTAGCGGGCCCTACTTTTGAGAAATGCAAAGCCCTACAGAGCACAAAGAGGGTATCAGAAATACTCTTTTATTACTTTTTTTTATTCTGATAGAGAATGGTAGATGCGAATGACATTCAATGCTTATTTATGCATATTTTATAATTGTATTTGTAATTGTAATTAACATTGATTTCTCCTTCTTTGTGATGTATAAATGAGAGTTAAGATCAGATTTATATTGCACAAATAAAGCCATTTGGTGAAAGTTTGTAGAAAAGAATGTACCGAGTTAACGTTTTACCTAATTAACATAATTAATACTAATTAAATCCTAATTTGCATAGTTGATTTTTACTAATGTTTCAAACTTTGTATTCAGTATATAACCATCTATGTGCCTGCCAATTTCCATGTAAATATCTTGAAAAATAAAAAATTAATTAAGAAAAAAAACCATTTGATCTCATTGGTTAATGAGGCCAATTTTGGACCATGTGATCCTCATACAGAATATTACGGCAGTTTTCTAAAAATTACGTCCTTTTTTCAATCTTTGATTTGTAATATCTCAAGAACGGATACACGTTTTAATTCTGTAAAAGGTATGTCGTTTAGCATTCAATTCTGAATTCAATGACAGCAGTTCAAGCAATTTGGATTGAATTTTCACCTGATTTGCCTATTAACAGCTATGAGATGATAAATGCTCACTAACGTGAGTACAAGGAGATCTTTTTCATGCTTCAGGCTGTCAAAAGCAAACTGCTGAACTTCTATTTTCTTTCTGTCACCAACTTCTAATCCAGACAAATGAGACACACACACACACACACACACACACACACACACACACACACAACTTTTACAATCAATTTGTACTGCAGAGAGACCGGGATATTTTATAAAGTCAAGTGCAAATGTTTGCATCCTCTTTGGTTTCTGGTATGGCATCAGAAAAATCCATAATGGCATCAAGAACAGGTACCACAAACCCAAGCTGGACTGCAGCCTGTCAGTATTTTTATTTGTTGACAACCTCAGAAGCGTTGACCTGGGCTAAGGAGAGAAAGAACTGGACTGCTGCTCAGTGATCCAAAGTCCTCTTTTCAGATGAAACTAAATTTTGCATTTCATTTGGAAATCAAGGTCCTAGAGTCCAGAGGAAGAGAGGAGAGGCACAGAATCCAAGGTGTTTGAAGTCCAGTGTGAAGTTTCTGCAGTCTGTGATGATTTGGGGTGCCGTGTCATCTGCTGGTATTTGTCCACTGTGTTTTATCAAGTCCACTGAGCAACAGTCCAGTTCTTTCTCTCCTTAGCCCAAGGAAGACACTTCTGACATTGTCTCTGGTTCAGGAGTGGCTTGACATGAGGAATGTGACAGTTGTAGCCCCTTCCCTGAAGGTGTCTGTGTGTGGTCGCTCTTCATGCACTGACACCAGCCTCAGTCCATTCCTTGTGAAGCTCTCCCAAGTTCCTGAATCGACTTTTCTTGACAATCCTCTCAAGTCTGCAGTCATCCCTGTTGCTTGTGCACCTTTTCCAGCCAGCCTTTTCAGTAATGACCTTTTGTGGCTTAGCCTCCTTGTGGTGGGTGTCAATGATTGTCTTCTGGACAACTGTCAAGTCAGCAGTCTTCTCCATGATTGCGGTTGTGTGCACTGAACTAGACCGAGAAATACACTGTATTTATACTGTTTTACTAAAACTTGAAATGAAATAGTCTAATGTTTTGAGATACCGGATTTCTGATTTTCATGAGCTGTAAGCCATAATCATCAAAATTACAACAAAAAAAGGCTTGAAATATTACACTTTACGTCTAATGAATATAGACCAGAACGTCAAGGACGTAGGAGCTCACCTGGCCTGCCATCAAAACAACCATGATGACCAAAACATCAAACAGAACTGAAGTGTGACAATGTGAGAGAGGACCAACCTCCACGACAAATTGTTTACAACAGGAAAATCAACAAAGGACTACGTTGTGTTCCCTGAAGGAAGATCTACCCAAAACATCGATCAGAACGGAATTCGCATCATAAATGAGAGAAGAGATACAATTCTAATCAGAAGAAAATTTGTTAAGTTTAAATACAATGACCAAGTGTTGTGCAGAAGGACTAGTTCTTTCAAATAAAACAATCAAAACCGAAATCCATTGAGAACTGACGGAGGAAATATGATTTAACTGAAAATAAACAAAGTTGTAAACAAACGGCCGAGTTTTGTTCCTCAAGGGAAGATCTACCCAAAACATTGATCAGAACTGGAATCGGATGAGAAATAAGAGAGGAGATACAATTCTTATAAGAGGCCTGGAAAATTAATTAATTTGGCCTAATTAAGTTCTTTCAAACAAAACAATCGGAATGTAAATCCGTGGAGAACTGACAGAGGAGGTACGATTTAACTGAACTGTGGACAACGGATGGATGACGGACGCCACACCATGGCAACAGCTCATCAGCCTTATGGTCAGAAGAGCTAAAAATGTTTTATGGTGATTGAAAAAAAAATGTGATTCCACAGAAAATGACTTGTTGGCCAAGTTATAGCATAATTTGTATAACGAGGGGGAAGCCTTGGCCTATTGGTTAGAAAAGCAGTTTTGGGACCAAAAGGTCGCTGGTTCGATTTCCTGGACCAACAGGACTGGCTGAAGTGCCCTTGAGCAAGGCATCTAACACCCAATTGTTCTGACAAGAGTGTTGGTGTACCTTGTGTCTGATTAGCCAAAGATTATCAGCTTGGGTAGTGCCTGGCCATAACTAATAACTATAGTATAATTACTCGTACCTCAACTCAATCACCATGTAAGCACCCTGGAAGGTCAGGGCAGAACCATGACCCATTACTTCATCACTCCAGAATAATCTCAGATGGCAATAACTCATTGGCCTTATGGCCAGATGAGCTAAATATATGAAAGTTTACCTTTATGAATTAAATGTTCATGATCTTCCAGTATTTTGAGATGTACTTGTATATACCAAATTAACTTTGGTTCGGAGAAGGGTTTTTTTCCCTTCTTTCCTTGTTGCTGAAGCTACTTGTCCACCAGCCAACTATTAATAGAAAACTTTCCGCCTGGACACAGAATCTGCTTTTCCTGGGCTACCAATCTGTCCACCCTTCTCACACCCTGTCCTTTAAAATGCAACGTCTTTTAAATTACTTTTTTTCTTCTTCTTTGCATTCCTTTTTTCTTAAAGGAATGCAAACTCCATATTGCACTCCATGCAACCATACTCATACAGGAAGAATTCTCAACACTAATAACAGCTCATACGTAAATACAGCTTCTACCAGAAAAGTATGTAGCAAGAACATGACTTTTTGCCTGAGACTTGCAAATTAGTATCACACAAACCAGCATGGATGAAAGGTTTCTAATGAAGGGCCGAGAGAGTGGCAGCTTGAGAGGTGGGAACTCTTCTAGTAACTTCATATGAATTCATATAAATGCGTCATACAAATTCAAAGTGAGCTTTGTTGGTTTAGTAAAGTGCAAGACACTTATTTTGTCTTCTGCTTTTGTTTGCATTCTTGTGTAATTGCCTTTGTTCATGACTAGAATGCCAGTCATCTTGCCTTTGGACCCTGGTTTAAAGAAAACAACCACTTGGAAATCCATTTGGGACTTTTTTTCTGATTGCATTTCTCAAATAAAGTGGATGCCTCAGGAGATTTACTTCATTTTCCAAGAAAATTGCGATGAACTTTTTAACATTTGATGGAGGCAAAATGGAGTGAGGCAGCTATCTCTGTGTCCTTGATTAGGATGCTGGTTTTGGACTATTATGTCCCAGGTTGATGAAATGACAACTTGTTATGGCTGTAGAATGCTGGCACTAATTGGTTTGTCCACACCTGATTTCTATCTTGGTGTCCACGGTCCCAGATGACAGCTGTCAAAGTCACTCAGAGGTAGGAAACATGCTTTTTGTGTGGCAGCCTTCCTTCCCTTCCCATATTAGCATTTAAATTTGAACTCCACCCTTTATCTTCAGTGTGTTCGATGTACAAATCCATGGAAGTCGATGAACAGAGGTCAGTGTCATTTTATAGCTTCTTTAGGTGATGGTGGCAAAGTCAAGCCAATGCCACCTGACTTGAAAAGAATCATCATAAATTCCTAAATAATCAAGACATCACCCTGAATGTATGACACACTAAGAGTAATGAGCACATCATGACTGATGAAAGCTCTAGATTCAGTTCTATAGTTTAGTGGAAGGTAAAGACAAAGAGTTGTGCTTTTTAGATGTTGTGATTTTCTCCAACACTTTTTTTTAAAACAATTGTGCCTCAGAGTATTATATGGATGAGTTCAATAAGAGATTCCATTAAGCCACTGGCCCTGGTTTAACGACTACAGGAACAATGTCTGGATATTATTACCCTTTAACTTTTCACTGCTTTTTGCCTCCTGGGTCTGACAGTCGGATGAAACAGTAATTGTGCAAATGGGCCATTCATTGTAAAAGTCATGCTTCATCAAATAGCACAGTAAGTACCCAGTAAATGGCTATAAATTTACCAACTTCTGTCCTGTTTATTGATATGTTCACTTTCACTGCAAAAGAATATGTTAGTGATAAACATTAAATAGACCTAATTTCTCATTGTTAAATCATATGAAACAGGTATAAAATTAATAAGCCTACTTACAGCAGTGTTACCAACGTACTCGTTTTATTGTTACATTCACAGACGATTTAAACCTTTAAAAAGAGCCGAGCAAAACAAAATCAAGAAACTTTTCAAGCAGGCAATGGCGACTCTCCTGTATTGGTACACACTGCACAAAATAGCCCAGAATCAGGAGATGATTTTGCTTGGCTATTTCAACCTATGACACATACATGATGAAATCCATGTTGGGTACTCTCCAATCATGGCACTGTCAAAAAATAAATAAATAAATAAATAAAAAAAAATCTCCGGATATGATCCAGATTCATGCAAGAACTTAAAAATATGTCTCTGGATTCTTGGGGTTTTCGTGCAGGGACAGCTCTCCAGCTCACGTCACTGCTGCTGGTTATGAATTAAAAGAGCAGGTTCAGCCTGACTATTCTATTTTCCCAACAACCAATCATGGTTCACTGTTTTTCCTAGAGACCAACTGCTAATCACCATTGTTCCCAACAACCAACCACTAACCACCACTGCTCACAACAAACAATCACTAGTTAGCATTATTCACAAAACCCAATCACTGGTCGCTGCTGTTCCCACAGACCAATCACTAATAACCATTATTTACAATACCCAATTACTAATCACTAATTTTCTCACATACCAATCACTAATCACAATTGCTCATAACAATCACTAATCAGCATTATTCCCAATACCCAATCATTGTTCACCGGTGTTCCCACAAACCAATCACTAATCACCACAGTTCTAAATAAAAACCCACTAATCACAAATGTTCCCACATACCAATTGCTAATCACCACTATTCCCAACAAACAATCACTAATCACCACTGATCTCACAGGTCAATCATGAATCACTGTTACTCACAACAATCACTAATCAGAATTATTCACAAACCACAATCACTGTTCACTGGTGTTCCCACAGACAAATCACTAATCACCATTATTCCCAATGTCCAATCACTAATTGCTACTGTTCTCATAATCTCTACTCACCATTGTTCACAAACAATCACCAATCAGCATTATTCCCAATAACCAATCACTAATCAGCATTGTTTCCAACAACCATTCACTGATCCTACAACCAATCACAGACTGCCATTGTTTAACACCCACCCACACATTTCCTTCTTCATTTGAGAAACTCTTCTTGGTTATAGTCACAAGTACTAATCCATATTGATCCCTAAAAACAACCACTGGTCAGCATTATCTGCAAAGATCAATCACTGATCACCATTGTTCCTGATGACCAATCACAAATTATATATTATTTTCTAATGACCAATCATTGAACAGCATTGTTCTCAACTGAGAGTCACCAATGACCATTGATCCAAAATCTCCCACAGATGTTCAATTGTGTTGTGATCTGATGAATGTAAAGGTCATAGCATTTGATTTACATCCTCATCCTCATCAAACTATTCAGTGAGTCCTCAGGCCCAGTGGATGGGGATGTGATCAAGCTGGAAGAGACCACTCCCATCAGGACAGAATTTTTTCCTCATAGATATAAATAAATATGAGTCAGAAGAACATTCTGTATTCATTTGAAGTGATGCTTCACTCGAAGGAGACAAGTTAGCCAAAGTATGCTGAAATGGTTGAATATGTTGGCAGGATAAGGTTACCAATGAGGAGTTATGGAAGCAAGCGGGAGAAGATCCTGTTACATTACAGATAAGGAGGAGGAAATGGGAGTGGATAGGCCACACCATGCGCAAGTCAGAGAGGAACATCACACGACAGGCACTGCCCTGGAACCCTCAAGGAAAGAAGAAGAAGCAGGGAATGACGCAAAACAGCTGGAGGAGAGATTCAGAGAAAGAACTAAGGAAGAAAGGATTAAGTTGGACGGCTGTAGGGAGAAGGGCCCAGGATCGTGTGCGCTGGAAAAGGATCATCGATGGCCTATGCTCTGCAGGGAGCGAAGGGCCTAAGTAAATACTTCAGCTTCTTGTAGAGAAAAAAGAAAGGCTTGTCTTTATAAAATTAACATCATCCATGTTCACAAGCTGGCTAAAGATAATTAGTCTCTTGTTACAGCTGTTATATGTATATTATCTTACAGTGTGTGCCAGGATTTTTTAATGTTTTTTTAATGCTTATCTACTAATCAGCTAATTAACATTACCTTACCTGGCAGGATTTCTGCAATACAGTTAAAGATTTAGTCATAAATCTTCATAATCTTCACTCCAAAAGTTAAATAGCAAAAAAAGCATCAACTCATCTCTTTCTTGGACAAGATCTGGTGCAGGAAATCTGTGCAGTCTATAAGAAAAGGTTCATATGCATAAGCTGCAGTATATAAATGCCTTAATGAGCAAATAGTTCAAAGCCAACAGACTGAGCCACATTACAGAGGGTGAACGGCTGTAGAGCAGGTTCCAGCTGTGTTTATGCTCCCCTGTGGTGTACTGCGCGCGCACACACACACACACACACACACTGTAATGAAGACACTGGTTTAGACATGCCTGCTCCCCACTACTGCAGTCACTCTTGAAGGAACCACACACTGTTCTCCATCACTGCTTGAGAGACAAAGTGGTGCTTACAGATGGAAATCATATCCAACACCTTCTCAAGCTTCTGCTCACATTGATTGGTCCTGAAAGACAGATACTTTCACTGAGTGTCCTTCGGGAAAGGTTCTGGGTCTGGACAAATAAAGCAGCTTAAATATGGAACACTAATTCGGGATCAGGTTTCTGGGTTTCAGGAACAGCACTTCTACCAGGTTTAGGATCAATTCAATTTATTCAGACTATAAACTTAGTAAAGTATATTCATCTCCTTAATGTCTGAAATGAAACTCATTGACTCCTATTTCCATATTACAGTATATTGCATGAATAAGGAAAGAACCTAACCCATCAGTGACGAAGAGAAAATTACTAGCAGTCATCACAGTGACGAATGTATTTGTCGTCATTATCATAAGTCTTTTTTTTAATAGAAATCCCTCCACAAATCCCTCCATTTGCCAAAATCCAACCCCAGAGAAGAGACGGTGGGAAGCCAGAGTGTAAACAATGAGCACGTGCTTGTGACCAATCGCAGTGCGTCTTAATCGGCCTGGTGTGGGGGTGTAATTATCTCTGCGTGAATCAAACAATGGCACAGTCTAAGCTAATGAAGTTTTTTCGACAGGCTTCTTCAAGCACTGAAGATGATTTAAGGGCTGAAACAGCCACGGTGGAGGCACACTCCGAGCCCCAACCTTCCCCGAGCACATTGGACAGTGTCAGTAATACAGGGGTCGGTTCAAAACAAAACAAAAAACGTCAAAGTGAAAGTGCTGTCAGCTGACAAGTGACTGAAGGGAGCTATGTTTTGGGCAGCATGGAGTGTTGAGTCCCCGCAGCTAACGTATGATGAAAATTGCAGTGTCGTTCTGTGTCCGGTTCGTAAATCAACGGGAAATTCAAATTCCTTCACTGTTGGTTGTTCCAAAATTCTTCTCGACTCTGTTCAATTGTAAATCAAGTTTTGTGTTGAAGCTATAGGCTAAGGGGAGTCCTCATACCTCTTTTGAATAATTCCATGCTAAAATAACCTTAAGTAAGCTCAAACTAAAGAGGTGTATTTTTAGCTTGATGGTGCACAGGGAGCCCAAAATCAAGTCTTTCTTATTCGAGGCTGGAGTGAAGCCCAAATTTTATATGTAATGGAGAGGCCTAGCTGTACCTGTACACATATTTGAATTGTGCCAGTTTGGTTGGTATAAACCTGTATTAAATCCACTTTGATAAGTCAGTAATGAATAAAAAATACAGACTAAATGAAGAAAAAATAAGAAAAAGTGAAGAATATTTCTTGATTTTTCAGGGGAAAAAAAAGTGGAGAATATTTTTCAGAACCCAGCAGGAACACTACTTTTGTTTAAAAAAAATAAAACAAAAAAACTTATGGTCTTGCCATCTGTCCTTTTGTGTAAATTAGACAATATGTGTTCAGTCTATCAACTCAAGTCAAGTTTATTTGTGTAGCGATTTTAACAACAGACATTGTCACAAAGCAGCTTTACAGAGAATTAAAGACTTATGAACTAAGGGAAAAAACTCCCTCAGAAACATGAGGAAGAAACCTTGAGAGGATCCAGACTCAAAAGGGAACCCATCCTCATCTGGGTGATAACAGATAGCGTGATTATAACTAACTCGCTTCTATACCTGTGTCCTATAGTGTCACAAAGTACAACTGTGTAACCAGGAAATCCATTATACTTTTAGCATGAAATCTGTTTTGTTGAAGTTATAAACTGTTCATTGATGGAGACTTGAGTGCAAAACTGTTCATGACAACTGCAGTCCTAA
>JAPEKL010000002.1:53376388-53387375 GCA_028877455.1 Bagre pinnimaculatus
AAAGGCCCTTGCCGGCCACTGGGTTCGAACCCAGAACCTTCTTGCTGTGAGGCGACCGTGCTAACCACTACACCACCGTGCCGCCCAATGTATTCCATTTTATTGTTGTTCAGGTAATTGGTTTGATATTCTTTTTTGTTTATTTCACTAATTGATTATTACAGCCTTTTTACAGGCCATTACTTCTAACTAAAGTCAGAAACCAAATTCAGACAAAGGATTTATCTAATGGAACATTGTACTGAGCTACAATGCAACACAACATGTTTTTTTTTTTTTCAAATAGAATAAAAACCTCTCAAAGCAACCAACCAACACACAATGTTAAATCTTTTCTTGAAGAATAATTATAGTTGAAAAATCTGTGGCAACACATCATTGCCTGTGAGGGGGAAAAAATACAACTTTACTACTTTCCAACCACCTTGGAAGTTTCAGATATTATTATTATTATTATTATTATTATTATTATTATTATTATTATTATTATGTGGCACACTGACACAGCAAGTATCTCACTGTGTCCACATGGGTTTCTTCTGGGTTCTCTGGATTCCGCCTACGTAAACATCGTGGTAGGTTAATTGCTACTATAAATAATTTCACCAAAGTTTTGTTTGGTTGTAAGAGAAAGGATAGCAGTGCGGCAGAGAAAGAGAGAGAAAGAGAGAAAGAGAGAGAGAGTATTGCAGGTATGATATAATGCTATAAACAGATGCAGGTTTACTGTTACATAATTGCTGGCAGCCTTACAGTCCACCATCCAGATGCCATCCCTCACTGGCCACGGTTTATACATTAAACCTGCAGATGGTTCAACACAGAATCCCCCATAGGTGTTGAAACAGGATGAGGCAAATAATATAATGCAATTATAATATACACTTTCCTAAGAGAACTTTGAATAGTTCTGTCTCTGAAGAAGAAGAAGCCTTTATTTGTCACATGTGTACTCAAGCACAGTGAAATTTGCCCGCTGCATTTAACCCATCTGAAGCAGTGAACATGCATGCACACACACAAGTGAGCAATGAGCACGCACACATAGCCAGAGCAGTGGGCAGCCATGCTATAGCACCCAGGGAGCAGTTGGGGGTTAGGTGCCTTGCTCAAGGGCACTTCAGCCCAAGGCTCCAGTTAACCTAACTGCATATCTTTGGCCTGTGGGGGAAATCAGAGCACCCAGAGGAAACCCACCCAGACACAGGGAGAACATGCAAACTCCACACAGAAAGGCCCCTGTCAGCCATTGGGCTCAAACCCATAACCTTCTTGCTGTGGGGCAACAGTGCTAACCACTACACCACTGTGCCACCCATGGAAGCGTGACATTCAACATGATGTATTATAATCAAATACAAACAAACAAACACACATGCCCTGTAATTTTGTTTATATATTTGTTATTTTTTAATTTTATGACTTCAATATTATTGAGTCAGTACAAAAACCATTTTAGAGTTCCAAAGATTAGTTTTTTAGGCTAAAATTAATGTTACAGAAACATGTTTATATGTCAGTAAAGAAATCAGAATACTGTATTATGTAAGAGACCGCTTTTCGGACATAATGAAGGGTTTTGCTGCAAAAAATAAGATGCAAGTGTGACAGTCAAAAGCTCCAGAAGAACTGTGGTTGGTTCTACACAGATGCTCAGTAAAACTTACCAGATAATTTCTTGAGATTGAGACTACTATGTTTTTGTGGCTACTGCCTCACATAGAGGCAGTAGCCACTATGTCATCCTGTTGTAAGAATTAAGAACAAGTGTAACAATCATGCACTGCACATGCACATACAGGTGGTCCTATTAAAATGACCGGTGAGTGTATACAGTTCACCATTCAAAATAAATGGACTAGACTAAAGAAATTGCTTTCAGACATGTTTATGCTTATTACTGAGGGAAAGTACGTTCATATTTTAAAATATACTCCAGGTTGTCCCCTTTTCCTGTAGATATGATGCACTTCTGAGTTGTTACAGGAAGTTGTTGAAAAGAGTATTGAGACCACTGAGTTCTAGCACCAGGCCATTTCCAGGAAATAAGAGTTTGGGTCATGGTGACAGCGTGTGTATGTCAGCCTCGGTTCAGAGGTTTCAGTTTTTAAAACTGTAAGAGGTAAGATTAAAATAATATAAAATACAGACACTTGGTATATTTTACTTCTGTGATTTTTAAATTGTTCATTTTTGGATTATGCTTCATTTTTGTGGCTACTGCCTCAAAGAGTAAATATATATGGTGTATTTACTATATGGACACGGTATCAGAAAACAATTTTATTTATAAGCAGTAGCCACATGGACCCATAGGGTACCTATTTTTTCACGATATCTTCCTTCATATTCATCATAATGCAACCGGGCGAGGTTTGTTTTGCCTGGCAACACTTATTATTATTATTATTATTATTATTATTATTATAGCATTTTTCACAAATTGCTACTGTCATTTCGCCAGTTTGTTTACATTCTAAGCGGAAATGATTTTGTCAGACGTTTTGTATAAAGTTTTTATTTATTGAATTTGCAAAAAAAAATGCTGTTTCTCAAAAATCCAGTGAATGTGGATATAATAAAACAGCTATTCCACTCAATCTTGTCGTACACGGCTTATAGCCAACTCGGCGCTACATGCCTCATCAGCTCATGTACGACTCGATTTTGTAGAATAACTGTTACGTATTCTATACCCTTTTAGCAGGTTTCATTCATTTGGTTAGATAGCATGCAATATTGTTAGTATATCGCTTATCTTACATGTATTACACCACTCTGCCCGATAGAGAATGAGCGTTGAATATAGTTTATGATATTGCATGGTCGTCAAGACAACATGATATCACATGTCAGAGCTGATGCAACTATCCATTGAGAAAGTTTTCTGCTGCGTATGCACAGAAGCATTTTGTTTGCCGGGAAAGAGAAAGACATGTTGAAAACCTGAAAGGCTACCAAAGCTTCATTAGATATTTTTCACGCATATTTAGAGTACAAGAGAAAAACAAGCCAATGGACATCGAAAAACTGGAAAAGAGACAAGTCAGAGATTAAAACCTCCACAATAGCAAGTGACTGTGACAAATTGTAAACAAACATGGCTGCCAGGTTTCCTTCATTAAATATGGAAAAATTTGAAAGAATTTTGAAAGAGAAAGACGCGATTGCTCATATCCAGTGAATATGAAGATACACACACACAAATCATGGGGGGAGGGGGATCACGTGACACTAAATGAACCATATAAAAACAATGTCAAAATAAATTAATCTTGTACATATCACATGTGGAAATAAATTAACCCTGTAAAAACGAGAACATGAAAATAAATTAGTTGTGTTGAAAAAACGTCAAAATAAGTTAACTATAAAATCACGTGAAAATTAATAACCCATGTGTAAAAAAAATCATATGAGTGTCAGGAATGCAAGTGACAGATGGTTATAAAAGCTGAAAGAGTGTTTATTCAAGCAAACTGGCAGACAAATCCAAATTATAAGGCAAATGGCAGAATCACAAAACAGGCAATGGTCAGGCGAAGCACAAACAGATCAGATATGTCAGATATGTCAGAGGCAATATCAAAAGGGAAAAACCACAAAACAATTCAAACTATAGCAAAAAAAAAAATCACAAGGCTTGGTCAAGTCAGACACAAAGAACTGAACATATACTTCACAAAGTTCTGATGCTGTGAGTGTGCTATTATAGTGTGCTATGGTGATAGAGTCCAGGTGTGTAAAATCAGTAATCAGGAGACTGTGAGCGGTGAAGTGCAGACCATATTTGAAGGCCGCTGTGAATTCAAGGAAGTGGAGTCTTGAGTGCAAGCAGGTGCAGACGTGGGCCCCAATGTGAGAAAAAAAAATGCACTACATGTAGAAAAATAACACAAAGTGTCCAAAAAATCACATGTGAAAAAGTTTGTTTGACTTTTCTGTCAAGGGTAGGAGCCTCAAAAAACCTGCAAACCTGTGAAGAAAAATGGGTTCATTCCATCTTGGATTGTTCCTTATTATAACAGATGTAGAGAGTAGTGAGGCAGTGAATATAATGAAGCTCTCACACACTGTGTAGAAGCAGTTCTTATTAACATGAAATTACTGTAACATAAAATGTCTCACTTCTGAGAGAAGAAAAGATTGCAAACTTTTAATAATTTCCTTCATATGAATTAACAAGCAAGTAGGCAATTAATAAAGAGTAAAGCTGTGGCAGACATTTCGCGACTACAAAGGGAAAGCAATTAGAAAGAAGTTGCAAGAAGAAATAGAAAATAAATGTATAATATAAAACCGTAAAAAAAAAATCAACATTCATTGTCCTGTGTGGTGGAGATTGAGGTGTAAATGAGGTGAGCAATCTGAGTTAGCAAAGTAATTACGTGTAAAACCTGCTCTTGATGAGTGGCATGGTAATGCAGTGGTTAGCACGGTCACCTCACAGTAAGAAGGTTCTTGGTTCAAACCTCGCAGCTGATTGGGGCCCTTCTGTGTGGAGTTTCCATGTTCTCTTCATGCCTGAGTGGGTTTCCTCCCACAGTCCAAAGACACATGGCTTTGACATATGACAGCTGGCTACTCTAAATTCCCCGTGAGTGTGAATGGCTGTCCATGTCCACCCTGTAATGGATTGTTGACCTGTCTGGGGTGTGTCCTGCCTCTCACCCGATGTCAACTGGGATTGGCTCCTGTGACCCACGATGGATAAGCAGTATTCTTGGGTTTCAGTCACATGAGTTTTCCTAGCGATTTCACTTCCGGTAAAACTTCTGGTGGTCTAGCAAACCAAAACGGCTGCTGTAGTGCAAACAACTAGCAATAACTTATCAGAGTACGCTCATAATCTAGAAGCCACTGCTCGCTTTGGATATATTCAGAAGATTGCTATGTGCAATGGAATAAACTCCTACAGTCTGGGAAAAAAGGATTTGTCATACAAGCTCGAAAACTACCCTTCAGTCGAGTTCCTGGACATCTCGAACTATCTGGTGTTGCGGACATCCTTCTACACCGCAAAACAGATGAAAGCGTGGACGAGTATGGAGGCTTACAGTACAACTTTTTTGTATGTGACTGGGTAAAGAATCTCAGTATCAAGTCGCTGCCGAATGAATCCTGTATTGTTTTTGCCCGTGTAAGTTTTTTTTTTAAGCTTTTCGTGCAAGTTTTTACAACGAGGCGCTGCAAGTTGAAGTGTAAACAAACAACAGTTGGCTTGATTCTCACTTGTGTTGGCTCTTATCTCTCAGTTAATCATTCACAAAGATCATCAGAAACCCCTTTAAAGACCTGGATCTTAGTTAAACAGGACGGAGAAGTGATCACAGCGCATTGTAACTGTATGGCTGGGGAAGGATTTTGTCACGACCTTCATGCATATGGACTTTATTATTCGTGGTTGTTTTGATCACGTGCACTTGCTGAAAGACTCGTTGAAAAGGTCACTAGGACACCCTGTTAAAGAAAGCAAGACATGCGTTGTTTTCAGCATGGCGGCCATCAAATGAGGAATAAACAAAGAAACAGCTGGGGACTTTAGCGCTTCATGACTAAAAAAAAGTACCATTAAATAATGACACATAGCAAGAAAAGTACTTGGAAAACACTAAGGTCAAAGCTGAGAGGGAGATACAAACCTTTCATGAAGTGATCACTGCAAACTCAAGCATGCTTCGACTCGGCTCCCTTTGATTTCAGCGAGGGGTTCAAAAGCCACCTTTCTCAACATCATTTTTTGAAATCCTGTGTTCGTTCACCCTTTTTTATTTGTTCATGTTGAACCCTGAAAAAACTTATCAGTTTCACGGTTTGATCGACTCGAACAACCTAAAACAACGCAAGCGTAAGGCATTTTTCATGCAAGCAATGCACCTTCTCTATACAAACACTTTGTCAACTGAGCTTTGGTAGACCACCAGCTAAAGTTTTGAATAACTAATGAGGCGGATGTGACGTCATGTGAAACCCAGCAATAGAAAATTAAATGAACCTGACTTTATAAATTGTATAAATATTTCATCAAAGTAGGAATCAATCAATACATAAGTTTATCAATAAGCGGTTGGACTACTGGTCCATTTATGTTCTTATACGGTACATAAATTAACGTTCAAGTAGCTGTTGAGTAAAACTAATAGAAAAATAAACAATCCAGTATCACACCAATAAAGTAGAAGTAAGCATTAAGGACACACAGTAGGGTTTAATGGATATAACATTGTAGGCTGTGTGTATCATTTAAAGTAAATTTAGAGACAGAATGGGCTATTTTTTTTATGTGTATATGTGCGCTGGTGTGTGTAAGGGACATCTTCAGGGACTAAGAAAAGTGACCTTAGAGTTAAAAAGAAGACATCATGATGACAGTCTAGATTTTATCACAACAATAACAACTTTATTCATCACACACTTGTAAAATTCCTCTCTGCATTTACAGTAACCCATCTGAAGCAGTGAACACACACATGCACACACATGTGAGCAATGAGCGCACACACACATACCCAGAGCAGTGGGCAGCCATGCTAACAGCGCCCGGGGAGCAGTTGGGAGTTAGGTGCCTTGCTCAAGGGCACCTCAGTCCAAGGCTGTCCCATATTAACCTAACCGCATGTCTTTGGACTGTGGGGGAAACCAGAGGAAACCCATGCAGACACTGGGAGAACATGCAAACTCTACACAGAAAGGCCCTCGTCAGCCGCTGGGCTTGAACCCAGAACCTTCTTGCTGTGAGGTGACCGTGCTAACCACTTACACCATCGTGCTGCCCACGGTGTAACTACAGGTTGGCATGGTGGTGTAGTGGTTAGCACTGTTGCCTCACAGCAAAAAGGTCCTCGGTTCGAGCCCAGCAGCTGATGGGGGCCTTTCTGTGTAGAGTTTGCATGTTCTCCTCATGTCTGCATGGGTTTCATCTGGTTTCCCCCACTGTCTAAAAACATGCAGGTTAGGCTAATTGGTGACTCTAAATTGACCGTAGGTGTGAATGTGAGTGTGAATGGTTGTGTCTCTCTATGTGTCAGCCCTGTGATGACCTGGCGACTTGTCCAGGGTGTACCCCGCCTCTCGCCCATAGTCAGCTGGGATAGGCTCCGGCTTGCCTGTGACCCTGCACAGGATAAGCGGTTACGGATAATGGATGAATGGGTTACAATTGTCCTTTATCTTAATCTGAATTGTTAAGATATCCTTTTGTTCTCTTTATATTCTCTGTATTTGGTCATAATATTTTGGCCATTGCGAGCTTGGTGCATGAACATCTCCATATATAGTCATTTCCATCTGCTGACACAGAGCCTCCTTTTTTCTTCCTGTTAGCAAAGCGTCCGGAGCGATGAGAAGGAACAGAATGTTCAGGTTTATCTGACCCTTATCTGGTTTTGGTTCAAACTGATCCTTTCTTTTCTGTTCCCCTATCTCTCCTCCTTGTTCTGTTCTTTGTGTGACAATCATTGTATCAATATTATTCAATAGTTATTAAACTTTGCACTGAGTAAAGCTTGACAACTGCTGTGTGTCTCATTTTCTTATTCTCTGACCACTCAGCACTCTGCATGAAGGACGACTGAGTTCTGGTTTTAAGCTGAACAGATTTCAATTAATTTCATTTGTTTTATACAGCAATTTCGACATGTACCGAATACAACATCACAAAGCAGACGTACGAGAATCCAGATCTACAAACCCCATTTCCAGAAAAGTTGGAATATTTTCCAAAATGCAATAAAAGCAAAAATCTGTGATTTGTTAATTCATGTGAACCTTTATTTGACTGACAAAAGTACAAAGAAAAGATTTTCAGTAGTTTTACTGACCAACTTAACTGTATTTTGTAAATATAAATAAAGTTAGAATTTGGTGCCTGCAACACGGTCAAAAAAGCTGGTACGAAGGCATTATTACCATTGTGTTACATCACCATTCCTTTTAATAACACTTTTTAATCGTATGGGATCTGAGGATATTAATTGTTGCAGCCTTGCAACTGGAATTTTTGTCCATTCTTGCTTGATACTGTACAAGACTTCAGCTTCTCAACAGTCCGTGGTCGCCGTTGTCCAAGTTTCCTTTTCATGATGTGCCATACATTCTCAATAGGAGACAGATCTGGACTGGCAGCAGGCCAGTCAAGCACACGCACTCTGTGTCTATGAAGCCATGCTGTTGTAGCCTGTGCAGAATTAGGCCTGATATTGTCCTGCTGAAATAAACATGGACTTCCTGGGAAGAGACATTGCCTTGATGAATATGTCTTTCTAAAATCCCAATTTATGCCTCCGGGTCAATGGTACCTTCACACACATGCAACTCACCCATGCTGTGGGCACTGATGTACCCCCATACCATCCCAGATGCTGGCTTTTGCACCTTTCTCTGATAATAAACTGAATGGTCATGTTCACTTTTGTCACAGAAAACTTGACGTTTGGTTTTCCTGAAAACAAGCTGAAATGTAAACTCATCTGACCACAGCATACGTTTCCACTGTCTTTCGGTCCGTCTGAGATGAGTTTGGATCCAGAGAAATTGGCGGTATTTCAGCATAGAATTCATCGATAGCTTCCTCTTTTTGTAACACAGTTTCCGGTTGCATTTCTGGGTGCAGCACTGGACTGTGTTAAGTGAAGTACTTCTGAGCCCATGTGGTTATATTTGTCACATTAGCATGACAGTTTCTCAGGCAGTGCTGCCTGAAGTCTTGAAGGTCACGCACATTCACCAGTGGTTTCCAACCTCGCCCTTTACACACTGAGATGTCTCAGAATTCCTTGAATCTTTTCACAATATTATGTCCTGTAGATTTTGAAAGACCTAAAAGCTTGTGTTGAGAAATGTTCTTTTTGAATTGACTAACAATTCTGTCACAAATTTTGGCACAAAGAAGTAAGCCATGACCCATCCTTGCTTGCAAAGACTGAGCCTTCAGTGCTGCTCCTGTTTATACCCAATCATATTACCAATTAACCTGCTTCTTGTGTAATTTTCCAAAATGGTCTCATCTTGTCTCGTCTCGTCTTCATCCGCTTAATATCCTATAAACTGTTCAGTCTTATTTTCTCTCTGTCCCTTCACACCTACTAGACTTTTCATAAGTCGTACATGTGTTTTATGTTCACATGTAAATTATTTTATTTTTATGTGTTCCTTTTCACATGATTCATTTCTATTGAAATGTGACTTTTTACACATGATTCATTTGTTTCCACATGTGACTTTTACACCATTTGTTTATTTTCATGTGAATTTTTACACACAATTTGTTGATTTTCACATTTTATTTTTGACATGATTAATTTATTTTCACATGTAAATTATTTAAAAATCATTCTCTTATTTTAGCACAAAGTCCGTACATATAGTCTTACATATTTTCGTTTCCTTATATCTTCTTATCATTTTTCATATTCTTTTTCACATGTGATTGATCACATAATGCATTTACTTGAGTTCATGTGTGAAATTTCAGGGCACAACATGGTCAAATACACATTTATATGTGATCATACTGGACTGGGGTGGCATGGGGTGGCAGTTGCCACCCATTAAAATAAATGCCTTGCCACCCCAGTTTCCAAAATGAAATACAATGAAAATGTTGGGGTTTTGAGGTAGAACAGTTCTGTGATGCATTGACAGGGCTGCTGCTGGCCGATCACGCGCACATTTCATTCTGTGTTTGTGCCGAAACACTTCAGTGATTTTGTAAATAGGCAATTATTTCTGCCAGGAATTTCTGCACCAACAGCTGCATTGACTTTTTGGCTGCTTTCATTTCTGCACACATAAAGTAGTGTGTGTTTTCATACATGGTAATGACCATTTGCTAAAGAGCTTCACATTTAGAGGAATAATAGTGGTATGAGGAGAAGTGCTTCATCCTGATTCATCTAATTAAGGTAAGACAATGGATTCAGGTTAAATGGTGCATGTTCTAAGTCCATGTTTTTGGACCATTTGTCTCAGGGATTGGAATGTTTTAAGTGGGAGGCTTTAAGTCCAGCGGGAAATCATGACTTCACTATCAGCAGGACAATTTCAGGGAATTAAAACCCTCCAGAAGATGCTGAATTCAAAAACAGAGCTTGGGTATGTGGTGTGGTGTGTTAGCACATTATGCTGTTCCTGCTTGCCCCCTTTCTTCATACCATTTTGCTGACAGTGTTTAGCTTCATCAATTTAGTCGCAGTGAATTTTATCATTCAGCTTCATAACCTGAATATATTCAGGTAGAGCATATCAAATACCCAAAGCACACCTGTTCACCAGCAGCAACTTCACACTGTGTTCACACACACTGCAAAAGAAGTTAGGCAATGGATTTTGCCACTGGGTGTCCTAGTTCAACTCATGTTCAACTTTTACACAAAATAAAAGTTCTCTTTGCAGGAACAAGTTCGTGATACACAAGCAGATTGAGAAACTTTGGGACTTTGGGCAAGCACATATACTCACATCACTGAATTTTTTGAAAGCCCAAAATATATCCACTATATGGCCAAAAGTTTGTGGACACATGACCATAACCCCCACATGCAGGCCTTCCCCAAACTTTTGCTACAAAGTTGGTAGCATGCAACTGTCTGTATGCTGTAGCATTAAGAACTGGAACTAAGATGCCCAAACCTGTTCAAGCATGACAATCCCCCTGTGTACAAAGTGAGATCCAGAAAGAAATAGTTAATGTGAAAGAACTTGAGTGACCTGAAGAGAGCCCTGAGCTCAACCCCACTGAACACCTTTGGAATGGTGACTGCTCTCCAGGTTTCCTCATCTGACCTCAGTAATGCGCTTTTGGTTGAGGGCAATGGTAGGTCAGTGGTTAAGCTGTTAGAATACTGATCAAAGTTTGTGAGTTCAAACCCCAGTGCTGTGCCCATGAAGAAGGCCCTTAAAGGAAAACTCCAGAGTGAAATGCTTTTTAGGTCTATTTTCGCATTATTGGGAGTGCATACGTTGAGTTGTTATCACAATCACGTCAATC
>JAPEKL010000002.1:53663408-53673741 GCA_028877455.1 Bagre pinnimaculatus
TGTGGGGGAAACTGGAGCACCTGGAGGAAACCCACGTGGACACGGGGAGAACATGCAAACTCCACACAGAAAGGCCCTCGCCGGCCACTGGGCCCAAACCCAGAACCTTCTTGCTGTGAGGCAACAGTGCTAAGCACTACACCACCATGCCATCCTGTACGGTACATGATGTTAAAAAATATATAAATATAATTTGACTCATTTGTTAAGAAACAGTTGATATGCTGCTTCATGACAATGTCTAAGTGTTACATGGATATCTTGACAAATGCTGCTATTCAGAAATCACAACACATTGGATTTTCATGGGCATGTTCCCCGTTGGAAAATAGTCAGATTTTATTGTCAGTTACAAGTTTTTGACATCTGCTTGTAATGGACAGCATACATGCCTGTGATTCAATTAATTAATTACTGATTTCTTACTGGTACAGCCCTAATTGGTTAGGAAGTATATGCTTTATTGCATCACACTCAACTGGAAAATCATACCAAATCATACCACTCAGAGATCTGGAATATTTTTATTCATCCCATGAGAGTTTCTTTCTCTATGGAGGATTTTATTAATAAACACCAGATGAATTTCTGCTGATTAATTAGCAACTCCTGAAATAACATATGCTGTGTACAACAGGAGCTGGGTGTGGGATGAGGTGCTGTGTCTGTGTAGCATGTTTGAAAAAGTGTGTGAATATGATGATAGAGAAGAATAAAAAAAAACAGACTGTGAGGCATATAAAGAATGAGTGAGTTAAAATAGATTTGGCATACCATACACAGCCAAAATTATAAATGACATTCAACTAAAAGTAATCACATGATCCTGTCAGAGAGAACAAACCCAAATCAGATAAGCTTTCAAGTGCGAAAAATCAGATGTTACAGTCTTGATCTGATCCCTAATGCCAGAGGGATGGATATTATGGATAATATCCCAAGCCTCACTTGGAGTAATGAAAATTCTTTATATCGGATATAAGTGGCAGTGAAAGAGCAGACATCATGTAGATCATAGCTGTTACTAAACTGCCATCAAGAGACAAACAAGGAACACTGCAGAAACAGAGTTCAGTCTCATTAACTGAGAGTAATATCTACTGTGTCTTTAAAAACATCCCCAACCAATGATCAGCCACACCCACAACTTACCATTATTGCATAGTACAGTAGGTGTTCGCAATCTGAAAAAAAAAAGTCTAACTGGCACCACTATGCTTGACAATCATTCCTTGGAGTCAAATTCTGACACAAATATTTGACGTTAATCTTAATGCAAAAAAAAAAGTCAAAAAGTGATTGTAACTCTAACATCGCAGATTTCTTCAAATGCATTATGTTCTTTGGTTGAGGTCTACAGTGTTTACATACTCTTAAAATCCTTCTTTGAATGAGGTTATAGCACATTGTGAGACCACCAATGTTTGTTTTGTTGACCTTCACTGCAAAAAATGATAAGTTAAAAACTATATTTAATTTGTATCATATGTCTCATTATGAGATCATGATAAAACACATACAATTTGTAGATAGTTAATCTATCTTCAGTAAACACTAGGTCAAGGGTTGGGGTGGATCTGGAGACAGAAGGAAACTGGAGAACCTGGAGGACAAGAAAACCCACTCGGACAATGAAATAACAATGATCAGTATTAGATAATTTGACTATATTCAAGATATTTTCCCTCCTTATGATAGTTGTGTAATAACCAGGATCAGCTGCAGCATTGTTTAAAGCGATGAACCAGGAAATTTTGAAATTACGGGGTTATGAAATGTCATCATTATACATTTATATGAGATGTTCTAGATGAAAAAAAAATTAAGCGGACTTTCGCTTAAAAAAAACATACTTGTACTTGGTAAGGTCTTCACGTTTAGTCTGACTGCTCGCAATCTAGTTTTAATGAACTTAGGAGGCGTCTCCAAGAACTCCTGTCCATAGCAGCATGAATGACTGTAGAGATGTCACAGTCGTCACCGAACAGTTGCCTAACGTCAGCAGCAATAGTTTGCAGAATGCTAAGACGTGTGCAGCCAACACTGTGGTGACCATGGGAGGGAGTCCAGCCCAGTAGATATTTAGGGAGTTGGGCAGTCTCCACCTCACCTTGGCTGGCACCTTATAATGGTGGTGGGGTTTGTGTGTCTCCATGACCCTTACAGCTATGCCGGTTGGGACCTCGGTCCCTGGTAGGTCCAAGCTTGCTGGATTGGTCAACGGGTAGAGATCAGACAAAGATCAGCCAACCTTTTCCCCAGGTTCGGGGTTGTGCACCGGGCTAACTCTCCTGTCATGTAAAATATTTGTGTTAGCTACTGAAACTCGCTCCCTACAAAACATGTTAAAGTTATAACATCAGTCCGTTGGGCCATTTCCCCGGCCGCAGCCATACTGGATTAGCTAGATACATGGATGTATTAGGAGACGAAAATGAAGGTGGCGCTGCGTGACGTAGGATTCCACACATCTTCCTCATTCCATCATGGATCCAAGACATTTGGCCAAGTGGCTTCATCAAGTAACGCAATAAAACTTTACTCCTGGAAAAAGCAGCAAATTGTGCAGTGAGCATTTTACAGAAGATTGTGGATTTGTGAAGGACTTGGATGAAAAAAATCACTGGGAAGAAGCGAGACACAAGGCAGAAATGACAACTGAAGCCAGACATGATCCTGACTTTGTTTCACCACAAAACACTGACACCACAACAGCCTACCGTGTCAGGCATCAAACGGATGGAAGATAAGCAGGGTTTTTTTTTTTTTTTCAAATAAACAGGCAATAAACTAGCCACTACTTTATTTTGATTCCTTTTCTAATCCTGCATTGCCATCATTTTTGTGGAGAAATGCAAACAAATTGACTGAGAAGTCATGCTAGACCATAATATTATACTATAGTCTAGTACAGCATGCACTTGTACACCTCTGGAAAATCTGCTCATGAAAAATGACATCACGCACGATGGAGTTAATGTATGGCGGCCTCCCTGACAAAAAATAGTCCCATCTATTTTCATCACTTTAGTGGTTATATCATTAAGAACAAATTCAAAATGTAGCTTTTTTTATAATGGACTTTTAGCTCAATTTGTTTATTTGCAAGATATTTCTTTTAAAGGGAAAACAAGATCAGCCATGAGATTCAAACCCAGAACCTATTTGCACTGACGTGACACGAATAACCACTACACCACTGTGCCCCCTACATGTACGTAGTATTGCAATTTGTCTTTTTCTAATGCTTGTGTCACACTGTCTTGTATCTTGCCACGTAAGCGGCGTGTGGGTCAAATGCCAAGAAGTGAGGCATATTTTGTCCAAAAATTAAAGTCCTGTGATATACACAGCATATGTGTGTCATATCTGGGGTTTGTATGGGGTTCAAGGGACGTAAAGTTATGGTGTACTGAGGCGTACGCATGGCCTATGATGCGTTGCCGTGGCATAACCGTTTCATTGGCATGGCATTTCGTTCTTACGTGTGATGTTGCTGCTGCGTATCTGCAGCGTTCACGCTGCGTTCGTTGTCATTCATCACAGTCAAGAAAGCATCATGCCAGTGAAGAAGTCAGGACCCAAGAAGGGCAAGGGAAGAGGGAAGACAGCTGCATCCACCCAGCCAGTGGCCACCTTCATCAGACATGTCAACTAAAGCGTTCGCACAGTATAATAGGTGTTCGAGCAACGTTCCCATTACATCACTGCTGCATAGCTTTCGTTTTTATGGCATACATGTGACGTATGTGTGATGTATCAAAGATGCTACATACAGTATGTGCTACAGATTTTTAAGTGTGGACTTAAAAATATGGCGCACCCTGGCGTACAAGGAGATTGTATTACACATCCTAGAGTATTAGCTACGTAAGCTGGCGATGCTGTGACATTCCTTTCTTACTGCCACGTATCCTGATACGCCGTACATACGCAAGGCTGAAACACCAATGTGTGACACAAGCATTGAGACAGGTCCTTAGCCCAACATTTTGTGTGACTGAATGTTTACATAATAAATTGTGACATGCAGGAGGTATAGCCAGGACGCAAATGCGCAAACCCAATGTGTTTTTTTTTTTTCGATTATGAGAAATCCAGTAATCAAAGTCAGAGCTCCAGGTTCGGAGCACAGGCTGACAGGGTTACAGGCGATACCTCTATAATCACAATCAGAATAGCCAGCAAGGGTCAAAACTAGGTCAAAAAACAAAGCAAACAGAACTTGGAAAATACAAGAGAAGGGAATCATGGCTTAGACATTTCACAATAATAATGAAGAAGATATTGCAAAATATTTTAGACACAATGGGATGGAAATGGGCAAACTAAACAAGCGAGGTAAATAGAAAATGACAGAACAGGGAGCAGAGACAGAACCAAAACACAAATACATCCATGAGCACATGGCATTCATTACAATAGGGAATGTGACACAAAAGGCTGAATCCGTGACAGTATCCATCCATTATCTGTAGCCGCTTATCCTGTACAGGGTCACAGGCAAGCTGGAGCCTATCCCAACTGACTATGGGCGAGAGGCAGGGTACACCCTGGACCAGTCTCCAGGTCATACACATAGAGACACACAACCATTCACACTTAGGGTCAATTTAGAGCCACCAATTAGCCTAACCTACATGTCTTTGGACTGTGGGGAAAACCAGAGCACCTGGAGAAAACCCATGCAGACATGAGGAGAACATGCAAACTCCACACAGAAAGGCCCTCGTTGGCCGCTGGGCTCGAACGCAGGACGTTTTTGCTGTGAGGTGACAGTGCCAACCACTACACCACTGTGCCACCCTCTGTGACAGTAATCAAGCATTATTTTATTGTGCTTTAAATTTAGATTACTTCCTGTTGTTGTTGTTGTTTCACTGTACTTGAATTGGATTTGTTTAAAGAGAAAAAATACTGGGGGAAAATATAGTTTTGGAATATAATCCATAAAGTGCTATCTCAGAGATCTATGAAGAGTCCTCTCTCTGGTTTCTTCCCATTTCTGAAAAAAAAAAAACCAAAACGTGCTGGTAAGTGGATTTTCTACTTCAAATTGCCCCTAGGTGTAAGTCAGTGTTTGAATGTGTGTGTGCACAGTGCCCTGCAATGGCCTGGCAATCTATTCAAGATGTATTCCTGCCTTGTGCCCAGACTAGAATAAAGCAATTATTGAAGATGAATGAATGTGTGAATGATTGCATGAATTTACTGTAGTATTAACTGGTTTTGGCAAACGTTAGAGCTCCAACTAAGCTGACAAGAAAAGAACCATCCCATCCTGTCTCAAGTAGTTAGATGTTGGTGGTCCACTCCATTTTGTTTTTTTCAGGTGTACAGAGCCTGAGGCACCACAGAGACACTGACCCCACTTTTGAACTAACGCAATAAACACAGGTGTTAATTCACCACTGGGATTTCACTCTTTTTGTTGTTGTTTTTCTTTTTCTTTTCACAGAAAGCAGCAGCATGAAGTTCTGCCATTTCTGAGTAAAATAATTTTATGTTCCTGCACATGACTCACACACTGAGCAATTAAACACCATGCCTCACTCTCTTCTCTTAGTGATTGCTTGAGCTGAAGCTGACTTCTATTTACTTCTATTCATTCATGAAGCATCACATGCTGAGAGGCAGCCGAGCCAAAATGATCGGACACAGCATGAGACACTTTGTTACAAGGAAGCTTTCCGCTATGTGGAATGTCTCTTGGAGGAAAAAAAAAGAATAACGCTGAAAAGTAAAGTTGCCGAAGAATAGCAGCTTGAAGAACAGTAATAAGACAAGCATCACTGGCAACTCAAGAGTCCAGCTGGCATTTGTATTGTTGTTGTTGGTGGTGTTGTTGTTGTTGAAGGGCAACTTTGAGCACTAGAAAAATAGCTTTTATGACCTAAAAGTTGGAAGAAGAAGAAGAAGAAATATCTCTGTGAAGACACGTCTCACTGCAGGCTAAAAACTGAGATGCAACCAAAGCTGTTTTCAGTCAGAGTTAGTAAAGAAAATTGCTGTGACTCAAAAAAAAAAATTAAATTCACCATTTGGATTTAAATAAACAAATACTTATAAGAGCCTTTGATTAGATAATTACTGCAGTAATTGTGTTTCAGCTGAAACAATTCTTTTAACCCTAACTGATGCAGTGAGTAGCTTCTCATTTCTTAAACAAACATATCGGAAGATGTATCCCGTGCTCATGGAAAAGATGTTACTGTGTTTCAGAAAGGTCCAATTATTATTGGCCTGGCTCAAGCAAACGAAACAACTAAGGAGATTGCTAGAATGACTGGAATTGGGTTAAGAACTGACCAACACATTATTAAAACCTACAAAGATCATGGTGAACCATCAACTTCATAGAAAAAAATGTGGTTGGAACAAAAGATCCTGACTGACTATGATCAGAGATCACTTAAATGCTTGGTGAATTTGAATTGTAAAAAAAAAAAAAAAGACAGTAGAATTCATGGCTATGTTTAATTGTGAAATTAAGAGCATTTCCACACTCATGATGTGATGAGAACTCATAGGATTGGGACTAAACAGCTTTCTGGCCACTTGTTAGTGGGACTAATCCGGAGAAAAGGCTTCAATTTGCTAGGGAGCATGAAAATTGGACTCTGAAGCAGTTAAAAAGGTCATGTGGTTTGATAAGTCCAGGTTGACCCTATTCCTGAGTGATGGGTATGTCAGGATAAGAAGGGAAGCTCATTAATTGATACATCCATCATACATAGTGGCCACTGTACAAGCCTCTGGAGGCAGTGTTATGATCTGGGTTTGCTTCAGTTGGTCAGGTTGAGGTTCAGCAACATTATGGGGCAATAAAATGAAGTCAACTGATGACCTGAATGTACTGAATGACCAGGTTATAACATCAATGGATTTTTTTCTTTCTTCCCTGATGGTATCGCATAAAATTAGGGCTCAGATTGTGAAAGAGTGGTTCATGAAGCACGAGGAATCATTTTCACCCATGAATTGGCCACTCCAGAGTCCCGACCTTAACCCCATTGAGAATCTTTGGGATGTGCCAGAGAAGACTTTACACAGTGGTTCGACTCTCCCATCCTCAACACAAGATCTTGGTGAAAAATTAATACTGTACAACTCTGGACTGAGATAAATATTGTGACATTGCATAAGTTTATCAAAACAATGCCATGGTGAATCATCATCATCATCATCACTTCCCTTTTGGCCCATGCTCAGCCTTGGGGCACATCTGCTCTGAAAACCGCCGCTCAAGCAGATGCCTAAATTCTGTTTTCTTCATCATTGCTTTCCTAGCCTGCTGCCAATCCACCCCCAATGACCCCTCAACCTTTGACCAGGTCGTCTCTGGTGTTCTTTTGTCAAACAGGACTTGTTTCTGCAGTGCATCATTTTCCATGCGGCAGATATAGCCCATGTACTTAAGGAATTGCACATAATTTCCAGTCTAACTGTTCTTCAACTTGACCTGCTGCATCCACACCCTTTTTTTCACTCACTGCAGGAGGGAGCATTCTTTCTGGCATAACCAACTGACACCATCTTCAACTTGATGAAGAAACCATTTCAAGAAACCATTTCAAACAGTTTCAATCTTTTGGAGATCTGCAGCCAACAGATCACACACCTGGATCCCATACAGTAAGCGGGATTTCACACATGCTGTTAGGATCTTCATAAGTGTACTCAGGTAGATTTCCCTGTTGGTCAAACATTGTTTGAGTTTGTCCCACTTTTTATGCTGGCATCCGTCCATCTCGAGAGATGATGGTACCACCTTGGCTGGTCATCAGTCTAGTTGGGAGCAGCGTCGAGAATGGCTCAGAAGTCCAATTCTTGTATGGCAGTCCCTTCCACAGTTGACACAAATGAAGTTGGATGGTGGGTTGACAGCCCGCTCCTGTTGCCTCTGCTTCCAATTTCTCCTCTTGTCCTCCAACTGCTGGTTGCGGCTGTCCTCTCCCCTCTTACTCCAGAGCAGACTGCATGGCACCAGCTTCTCCTTTTGCAAGATAATCATTCCCATCTGTTAGGGTCGGTGTCAGTCAGCTTCATGTCACGCTTACATACATCTTTGTACGTACCCAGTTTTTAAAGGCAGATGCAATTCTCGAGTGCGCTGCTGAAGACTTTGTTGTGTTGGTTATTACATGCCCCAGGTACCAAAACTCCCTGAGATTCTTGATATTTATGTTGTTGACAGAGATGATTGATTTTTGACCTTTGGTTGTTTCATCCACATTGGATGCCATGGTCTCGGTCTTGGTGTAGGACATCTGTAGTCCACATCTAGTCAAGGTGTTGTTATATATGGTTAGAATCTAGCTTAGCTCTTCTTTACTTTTCAGGAATATTATGACATCATCCGCATAGAGTAGCTCTGTAACTCTCGTTGGTGAGCAGCTACTGCTCTCCTTTGCAGCTCACATGGCGAGATTTCATTCAGTATTTGGAATTCTACCAAAACACCAGTGCTGGGGAACTGTTTAAGTAACTCCTGCCTTGCACACTGCATTACGAAGTCCATATACAGTAGATGTTGAAAATTGATGGACTCTCAAGGGCACCTTGTCGGCAGCCAACAAAGGTCTCAAAGTACTGTCAGGTGCCCTTTATACAGGCTTTGGCACCAGTGTATAGCGTCCTCACTATTGAGACAAGTCTCAGACATCGCAGATGAATCTCTAGCACTCGGAACAATGCTTCACGTGGAACCCAATCATATGCTGCCTTAAGATCAATGAAGCATACAAACAGAGGTTCTTTTTTTTCAAGTATGTGTCTAGTAATGTACGATGGCATCACACATGGATCGATTCTTCTTGAAACCAAACTGTGTTCTCATCAAAACAAGTTTGTAAATCGGTCATGTCCTCTCAACAACGATAAAGATTATTTTGGACATTGTTGCAATTATTGATAATCCACGGAAGTTTTCAACGAGAAGTTTAGACCCTTTCTTGTGTAGAATGCATGCTGTAATCAAAGCGAAAGGCTACATCTTACTTACACACACACACACCAAAAATAAAAAAAACACACACACATCAGACTGATCCATCACATATTTAAGTCATGCTAATGTTCTATATTCTTTGTATCATAGCTCAGTGGCTGAGACAGAAATCTAGACAGCGTAATTGCTGATTAGCCATCATCCTCCATCCTCTATCTCCACACACACACACATACACACACACACTGTTTAAAAGCAATAACCATCAGGAATGACTACTCCCAAAACAAATGAAAAGCTGAGTCTCAAGCAGCATGATTATTATTACTGTATATCATCAGAGACATTAATGTTTCTTTAGCACCAAGTAAACAGACAAGACAAGGTTCAAATTTTCTTTTCAATAAATCATTTCTGAAGATTTTACTGTTAGAGTCAATGAACTATTTGAGCCTTTGTACTCAAGGGATACACAACAAACAACGATGAATATAATATAACATGAATTTCATTGTGTGCTTAAGTCTGTGTTTGAGTGTACGTGTGAAAAATAAAGGCTTGTTGACTGTCAAATAAGTTTTGTGTGATGTCTTGAACATGAGGCACAATTTATTTTTAATGTAGATCTTTTTTTTTCACCTCACTAACAGCATGTCACCTCTGAAATTGCGAACTCCAACTCCCACTGTCACAAACAGCATGGTTGGTTGAGGATCCATATCCAGGAGGTGTTATTTACAGAGCCAAAACCTGATCTCACAAAAAAATTGCAAAGGTAGCAAGAGTCAAATGCAGAAAGACAAATCAGAGAGCAAATGAAAGAAAAAAAAACAGTAGACAAGTGAAGGGTCAAAACACAGACATGGCAGAGTAAACACAGATCAGGATTTACACAAGACTTTGCAAAGGTGCATTGCAGTGACAAGCACTTATATACTCTAAAACCAGGAAGTAACTTGGACATGGTATGTCAGAACTCCCAAATAGTTGCATGTGGTTACCATAAGGATTTGCACTTCCCAAAACCTGTTTATATCCAACTCTTTCCCGAGCACCCTGCTAATTTGATCTGGATACTAAGAATGTGAATCTCTATCACTGAGGCCAATGCGATACACATCTTGATGCATTGCCAATTATCTGATACATTTAACATACATATGAAGTAGCTACTAATGTGATGTGATGCGATGTGGTAGCTCTTCCTCCTCCATGATAATCCTCTATGTGACTCCAGGAGGGTCAGGCAATCGAAGGAACTTTTATTTTGAAATCCTGTTTACACTATGGTGAGAAAACCCACAGGGACTCATCTCATCTCATTATCTCTAGCCGCTTTATCCTTCTACAGGGTCGCAGGCAAGCTGGAGCCTATCCCAGCTG
>JAPEKL010000002.1:54792683-54803544 GCA_028877455.1 Bagre pinnimaculatus
CTTTATGCCTTTTGGAGATCATTTCATCTTCAACTTGCTTAACTGTTCACAGTAACCGCAATTTTGACCAGGGGTGCCCAAACTTTTGCGCATGCATGCATGCATATATATATATGCAAAAGTTTGGGCACCCCTGGTCAAAACTGCTGTTTTTATAGTCCCCTCCCAAGGAAATCATCATACTTCTCAGACAAATTATACACACTAGACCGTAGGACACCCCGATTCTAGATTCTGCTTGCTCTGAGGAGAAAAATCAATACATACAAAAAATATATGAGGTATAAGTTGCTTTATTGTAGCAGGCATTATTATTTTACATAATGTATGCACTGCCTTTAAAATGGTACTTTAGAGACCTGACTAATTTAGCTTTTGTCCTGTTAGTGCTGCATTATCTCCTAAGTGTAGACCTGTCAGAACAAAAGCTTTTTATATTTTCATAAATTTTTATGTATTCAAAGACAAAAAAAAAAAAGGAAAAAAAAACCCAATCTATACACAAATGTTTAAAAGCTCTTGTTCTACTTTGAGCTGAGCATTAATCGAACAAAACATGCTTTTCTTAAACTTTTTGGCAACACAACTTTTTAGTTGTAGAGGAAACTTGGCAGTCATTTGGCTCGTCCTTGCCAACGTCCATGGATCCACTCTACATAAACTTGTGGCAACCATACTGACAAGATAACATGTTCCAGAGAGGATCATAGCCTTCATACTGGACTACCGCAATAGTTTCAGTTGGAGAGTCATCTCTGGGACATCATCTGCATGATATCGCCTAGAGAAAGGCATCATCACTGGTTGTACCATGTCAGTGTCCTTGTTTGCCTTGGCAATGAACATGCTTGTCAATCATTAGAAGTGGAATGTAGGGGCCTCCTGTCTAGATCTGGCATGTGTCAACTTCCAATCAGAACTTTTATGGACAACCTGACTGTCACAATCATCAGTGCCAAGATGCCGATGGCTTCTCCAAGGGATGGAAAAAGCTCATTACTTGGGCAAAAATGAATTTGAAACTGGCCAAATTCAGAACGTTGGTCCTGAGGAAGGGAAGATTGTCCGAAAAACACTGATTCTTTGAGAGGGAATCCAAATTCCATTGGTGCCTGAGAACCCTGTGAAGAGACTGGGGAAGATTTTTGTCTACACCCTGGGAGACACTGGAATGGTTCAGTCAACTTGTAGGAAGCTGAAATCAGCAGTGGATAAGTCAAAACTTCCAGGGAAGTTCAAGGCATGGATTTATCAGCATCAGTATCATATCAGTATCCTGCCAAGACTTCTCTAGTCACTGCTCATATATGAATTTCCAATGACCATCACGGAGGGCTTTGAGTAAAACCTCAACCAGAGAGGTGCTACTTTAGAAAGACTCAACTGACCTTAGAGTCTCCTCTGAAGGCATTACAGTTAGAACTGAAAGGAAGTAACAGGCACAGGAGGCAGTTATGAAGGCAGAAGTAAGGCTGAGACAAGGTATCCTGGGAGGTTCTGTGGCAGCCAGACAAGCAAAGCTTGGTAGTTACACAAGACTTTGCCATGACAAAGCCTGGGGAAGAGAAAAACCACCAAATGATCAAGAGAGATCCGTGCAGAGGTGGAAAGAGAAACACTGTAGTAGGACAGTGGCTAAGTGCAAGCAGGATACTTGGACGAACTGGGACCATACAACTACCATAAGTTCACTTGGGCAGAGTTTTTGAAATCAGAACCAACTCAACTCATGTACACTGTCTTCCCAAACCCATCCACCCTGCACTGCTGGGGTTTAGCCAACACCCTGGCATGTCCACAGTGTCTGAAAAGTGGTTGCTTAGGGCATATCTTGAGCTGCTGCCTGAAAGCCTTGAGACAAGACAGTAGCTAACACCATCTGCTCCCAACAAGGCAAAACACTGCCTTTGCCAGGGCAAGAGAAAAACCTCAGGCAGAGCTCAAGGCCTCAACTGGGCTGCTAGCCTCAGCTTGTGAATGACAGCTAAAGGTCGACCTAGGGCAGCGGCTGAAGCTTTCAGAATACATTGCACGGATGACTCAGGCCAGATCTGGTCTTAACATCTGACTATTCTAAACAAGTGCTTATGTTGGAGCTTACTGTCCCCTGGGACTGGATAGAGGAGGCTCGCGAGTGTCAGAAGGCCAAATATCTCAAACTGGTGGAGGAATGTACAAGGCAAGAGTGGACAGCTTATTGCAAGCCCACTGAGGTGGGCTGCAGGGGCTTTGCAGGGAAATCTCTAAATTGGACACTCGGAGTAGGTGCAGGAAAGAAGAGCCACCAAGGACTAAGTCGAAGCTGTAGAAAAAGCACTGAAGTGGCTATAGATCAAGAGGGTAGTGGCGCCACAAGCCAGGGACTGTGATGGGCAGGGTGAGTGTCTTCTGATCTAAGATCCGAAACACCCTATGACCCTGGGTTCATCCCTGGTGATGTGTCCAAGTTGCATGATCTGGTTTCAAGCTCATCGGTGAAGGAGTCAGGATTCTCTTATTTTACATTAAATAGCATTTTTACCACAAAGTTTAGAGTTGGTTTTGCTTATATAAGACGGAATACAAGAGGAAGCATGATGCAAAGGGGATAAATTTGTGAAAATGAGGCCAGATGGAGATAAGAAACAGGGTGAATTGAGGATCAGGGGTTCAAGTGTCAAACACTCATTCATAGTGACTGACCTGCTTCAGATGGACGTGGTCCATAAATGAGGGTTTATAAACTGCTGATCAATGCTTTCTAGCCTTGGACATGTGTAGTGTGTGCGTGCGCAGTGCATGAGAGAAATATAGAGAGAGGAAGAGAAAAAGCCACAGGTTGAGTGAGTTGAGCAGTGAACAGATGTGAACATATGTAGGGCTGTTCCAGATGCCCTTTTTAACCTGGGGAGAGCTTTGCCTTGCAATGACAGCATCTGGGAACTGCAGGAGAAGCCGAACAGGTGCTTGGACAGAACTGAGGGGGAAAAAGGCAAACGGTTATGGAAAAAGATATACTGTGCCTCCGTGTCACAGGGATATCACAGGGCTTTAGGCTAAGAGCATTACGGCTATCCTCCAACTCATCTCCAGAACACCCTCCCGAGCTTCACTGGACACACAAAGCCGCTTTACACCACGCAGACAAAATCCTTTCTGAGGATACAAAACGAGGTATCTGTACCCACAAAACCCTAAGCACCTTAAAGGAATGGAATCACTGTGCCATGTTCCACTTATCCTATACCAAACCTCAGCTGTGCCCATACACTTGAGTTGAATCTGTAATGCAAATGCATCCAGTCAGGAAATATTACATGCGCATTAACTTGGCAAGTCCAGGTTCACATTCTGTCCTCTCCTAACTGCAGAAAATTATTTGCTTTAAGGTGAATTAGATACAGACCTATGAGGCTAAAGTAACTCAAGTCTAAATGTGCACCAGATTTGCTTTTTTTTGTTGCTGACATCTTTCACTTTTAACCAGAATGTCTGTCTGTCTGTCTGTCTGTCTGTCTACAGCAACTTGAGTCAAGCAACTGATGTCTAAACATCCATCTGTCCTGCTACTGAACCCCATGGCAGCATTCAAATAACATGAAAAGGACTTACTCTTACTACTGTAAAGATGGAGAAGATATGCTCACTTTTATAGATTACAGTCAGAATGTCTTCTAAACCACATGGACAAATTTGAGAGACATCACCAAGGAACTGAACATCTAAAGGCAGGTTTATACTTGACACATCAATGTAGACATGTATAGAAGCAACAGCAACATGAAGCTAATTATTCACACACTCACTTGTGTATCTTATATACGTCTGGAGAATTAAACGCGACATCTGCTAGAGCAAAACACCCATCTCCATCTGGTTTCCAAGTCTACGTAACGTTTATAGATTTAATGCAGAGTGACATTAACACGGTCAGGAGCTCTCTTTCTTTCTGCTGTCAACGTGACTGTTGTCATGAGCCATGTCTCAAAATGAAACAGTCAACGTACAAATCAAAAGTATTTACTCATCAAGAAGATCCGAGATATACTCAAAACGGACCTTTCAGGAGGTTTAAAGGCTACATGAGAAATTAGTACTCAAAAATGGTCTAGAATAGTACACAAGTATGCAATTTGAGACACAATAGTTGTTTATTCGGTTGTGGACACATTGTAACGTAGTGCTATACGGCATCCATTATTTACATTGGCTAATATCTGAGGATGCGCACAAGCGGCACTCCAAATGTCTACAGGATACACGTGGCAACTCTACTCTATGCATATAAGTATGCAGAGTTAAAAGTTAGTAGAACAGCCTTAACACTGTCCATCGCATGTTTGCTGTCCGACTGGCATTGCAGCTTCATCTTGCATGTGGTGAGCCCACAAGATAGCTTCACAGGTTAAGAGGATGGCCCAGTCACCTGATGACCCATAGACCTGGCTCCAGGATGGGTCCCAGTAACTTAAACATGGGGAGGGTTAACTTTTTTTTTGTACCTTTCATGGGGGCCGTCAGAATCCGTCTTTGTTTGACCTTTCCTCTTAAATGTATTCACTAACAAGGGCCAAGTTCAACTCCTGATGACATGCCCCAAGGATCACAAGTCCCTTCGCTACAGCGAGGTCTTCTTCCACAAAGGAGCTACATGCATTAACTACATTAACAGGAACTTGTGTTGGAGAGACTTCATCTTTGGCAGTCCATCATTTTCGATGTTGACTGTTTTTGACTTCATGTGACAGGCATGTTTGTGGGCCACAAGGTTGGGGTTAGATCAACACTAGGGGCTTTCCCATTCTTGGGCAGGCAGTGCTATCCTTAAAGAGGGTTGCCCGGACACTCACACAGCTGCCTCCACCCTGTTGTTGCCAATTTAAAAAAAAAAAAAAAAAAAGGGGGTTGCCAGGAAAAAACAAACCTCACCCAGCAGCACTTATGTTATACCTATATGTTGAATATGGTAAAATTTTTCAATCATCAGCTGTCAGGTTATAGTCCTTTGAAAATCCATGACCTTGAGTTTGACATTTCAAAAAGTCATTCAAGGTCAAAGGTCATGGTGCCAAATGAAAGCACATATGGCGCTTCATATACTGTAAGTTGATCATGGTAAACATCTGTCTACCATCAACCGTTTAAGTTACAGCCCTCTGAAAATCCATGATCTTGAGTTTTACCTTTCAAGGTCAAAGGTCATGGTGCCAAATGAAAGGCCGTATAGGAGTTCCTATATGCATATAATAGTAGACATTTGTCCATCGCCAATCATTTTTGACTTATAACGGAAAATATGCTATTTTAACTGAAAAGGTTGACCTTTCTGGTGACCTTCACCCGATTACCCCCAAAATTTAAAATCAGGTAATCTACGGACCTTTGCGCACCTACCCTGAAAATTTGAAGTCAATTGGTGCAACCGTCTAGACGCTAGATTGTTGACACACAAACAAACGAGGTCAAAGGTCATGGTGCCAAATGAAAGCCCATATACGACTTCCTATATGTTGATAATGATAAACATCTCTAACCATTTGAGTTATAATGGAAAATATGCAAATTTTAGCAATGACCTTGACCTCCCTTGACATTTGACCCCCAACCACGAAGAAAACAGAGATACCCCATCATGTAGCATATCAGTGGAAGCAGAACTGAAAGTTGAACATTTTGGAACTGGTTTGAAGTAAATATGATGAATATGAAGGAAGATATCACGAAAAATAAATTGACCTTTTTGGTGACCTTGACCGGATGACCCTCAAAATGTTGGAGGTTCTATTTGAGACCAATGCTCATCTATTCTGAAAGTTTTATGAAGACTGGTCCAGCCGTTTTCCTGTAAGGTTGCTCACAAAAACGAACAAAAAGAAACCCCACCAAAAACAATACCTCGCCCCCTGGTGGACTCCGTCCCGGGTGAGGGTTTTTTGTTTTTTTTTTAAAACCCCAAGGGACAGTCATTAGCATGAGTTGCTGTCTGTGTGCCTTCACAGTTTTAAACATGAAGTTCATCACGTTTTCTGAGAATGGCCCAGCTATTTTTGAGCCCAAGTAGAGAAAACTGCAGACTTTCATCCTTTGTCGGAAATTGCTCTGGCATGCGGGAAACACCACAAAAATCACACCATCATTGATTATTTCATTGTCCACGTCCCAAGTGCATGTGTTTTTCATTCTTATAAGTCTATTTGAAATTTTCACACCAGCTTGCCTCAGGAGTTCTTTACATCAAGCCAACTAATTAGACCAGTGTGGGCTGCTCCAGACGAGGCAGCTTTTCATCTAAGACACAGGGCAGTGTTTACAAGACGATCTGCTGTTTTAAAATTGAAAAAGAAGCATGATTAGCAGCACTAAAAAGACATCTGGAGTTAATGAGGCTGTGAATGAGTTTCGAAAGATTTTTGCAGTGATAGCCTAATTGGGTTTTTAAGTGCTAGATATCTAACTATTTGATTCATGTAGTAGGGTTTAGTTTCATATACATAATTGTTTTTGTTTTGACATTTCAGATTCGGATTGCATTTCTGTTTGTCCACATTCCCTCACACTCTCGTTCTCTCCCTCACACATTCTCAATCCATCTCTCTCCGATTCAAATGCTACGGCTTATCGATACAGACACTTTAAATCAAAAGGGCGTTGTGACTCCTCAGCCTGCTGGCTTTCTTTTTAAAAACACTTCACTCGCCACTATTGAACTAGCTCAGGAGAACCGATACTGCTCTCTCACATAGAGACACCGACACACACCAATAGACAGTGTCCTCTCTGAGGAGGCTCTCGGGGACAGCACAAGCGTGACATGCAGTCCTAGAAATTCACTGAGCCGTGCAGCTCCCGAGTTCCTCAAAAGAACAAATGATACAAAGAGAGCAGGGTAGGGATTAAGCGCGGCATGATCGGGGGTTCTGATTGGCCAAGAGCTCCCGTCACACACACCTAGAGTGGCCTCACGTGCTTTGAAAGCCTTGAAGATCAATGAAACTCATTCAACCTGAGCTTCTGGCTCAGTCTTACAGCCTCACACACACACAAACAAATCAGGACCATAAAGGCCCAAAGAGATGCATTAGGATGGAAAACCTACCTTTCAGTAATGAGTTTCAGGAAGAAGTGAGAGAGAGAGAGATTAAGGGAAAAAAAAGATCTGAGAGCAAGCGTGTGCATGCGTGCAAGAAAGAAAAGAAAAGAAAAGAAAAAGACCAGAAATCGATCAGTGCTCCAGGTAATCTGAGGTTACGTCCCGATCTGTGTGGACCGGTGACATTGCAGACTTGGCACACACAGGAAGAGATCAATGCGCGCCTTTTTGTTCTCCTGTAATCCTTAACTATCTAGAAGTAATTACCCTTCACAGAAGAAGAGAGGAAATAAATAGGCAAGGGAGGGAGGAAGTCTGTGGAGCGCTGGAGAATAGCAATGAGACAGACGAGGCTCTGATTTTCTCCTTCACTGGCTGAACAGATCTCAGTCCATTGGCAGGTTACACAACCAAAACACATGCACTAGAGATCTACTGGAAATGAGGGACAGAACCCTGGCACCGGGATCTTCGAGACCACGACTGCGTTAAGTATTGATATCCAATATCCGGGCCACAGCACCAATTTAATACTTATGTAATGATCTCTGGGCTCGTTTGGTTTTCCGGTTTTGTGTTGGCTCCTCCCACTTGTTCACCTGAGGCCTGTCTCACCTGGTTCAGCCTCTACAGGAGATCAGTTTGGCAGATACCAGAGAGAGAGTGAGAGAGAGAGAGGGGACAGGTGGCAGCCTTCTTGGTTTTTTTTTTTTATATGTTCACAGGGAACCTTAACCTTGCGTTCCATTCATCAAGACACTTTCCTTTTACTGACTATCCATACTGACTCATTTGCTTATTTTGTTTGCCTTTATGCCCAGGTCAGACGGCAAAAAGACACATGCTGCGACCTGCGATCGGTCGGGTGACGAATGATCGCAGGTGGACGCTGGCGTTTTGCGTCAAATCCTTCGTTGTGGTCAGATGTATTGCAAGACAGTTTTTAAAGCTGAATCAACCAGTCGGAAGCAGACGCAGCAAGACGCAGTGCACAGAAAACCTTTTTAAAAAATAAATAAATAAAATAAGGCCATAAGACTGCTCGCAGGTTGTTGTAAACTATTTACAGGTGCAGTCTGGGTCTACCTGTGATGCATTGCAGCCATTGCTAAAGACTAGTCTTCCCCTGCTTCAACCTGCGATTGGTCGCTCAAGCGTTGCACGACCGCCTGCCTCTACGTGCGTCAACCTGCTATTTGCACCAATCGGAAGTGAATCGCGGCTGAAATGCGAACAGGTCGTGATCCACTTGCGTCAACCTGCCTCTAGTAAAGACCCTCTGCGTCGTCGCAAGACCAGTCTTGCGTCTACCCGCGATTTTATCATGAGTAGACGCAAGTAGTTGAAAACTAGTTGCAGCCTGCTGCCTGACCTGGGCATTAATTCTTTCTTCAGTTTAAGTTTTGGTGATGTTTATTCCAATAAATCCTTGAGTTTTCTAATTTACAAAGACGTGTCCCGTCCTCTTTTTTAACGGTCTTGAGCCAGGTCGTAACAATTTATTCAACGGCACCAACGTAAGACTTTTTCAAGTAACTTCAAGGCAATATCTGAAGTGGTGACACAAATGAATACTTCCAAGTAAATCAAGAACTAATGCAGCATATTTTTATAAACTATTAAGGAAAGGGTATTATGGGAATGTATGCATGTATGTATGCAGCACCAGTCACTGCCAAGTACCTGCTGCTCTCCAGCCACTGTGGGTTGGACTGACCTTTTCCTATTTTGTCCCTGCTTATGCTAATTCAACATTTAGATAATGTTAGCTTCTGTTTAAAACAAAACCTGCAATGTTAGAGTGACGCTTGTGTAAAGGACAAAATATATATATCTCACACAGAAAAGAATGAAATGACCCCAGGCAAAGAATGAGGTATGTAACCTAAAACCCATCAGTTAGTTAGTGAGAAGAAGCCGCCTTTATCACACAGGCGAAGGGAAGGCAAGGCAAACTGCACCGAGGGAGCAGTTAGGGGTTAAGGTGCCTTGCTCAAGGGTACTTCAGCCCAACCTTAGGCCATAGCTGCCCCATGTTAACCTAACTGCAGACACCGGTCAAAGCCATTACGTCTTCCTTTTCCAAATTGCCTGATGGGTCACCTATAGAATCTGTATTTTCCTTTGAGCCTTCAGGGATCATTCATTCAGTCTATCGACCATAATACTATAAGGAAACAAGGGAAAATATAGCTGAGGTTGTTTCCTGTTGCCTTCCTCAGCTGCAGTGACTACCTAATTGGGCTACTTGACCCGAGCACACTCCATGCTAGTGTCCAGCTGAACACGCCGTTGGCCTTTGAAGGCTCATCCGCCGGTACAACAATCCATCATGCTGCTGCCCATGACTTCTGGGGAGTCCGACTGTATAGAGTCTTCGCCGTATCCCTGGCACAGGAGGCTAAGGGAGTACTGACGCTTGCCTAAGGTGAGCTCCCAGGCTAGTGGAGGGAAGGAGGCACCTTACATCTCCATTCTAGACCAGCTCCAAGCAAGGTCTAGCCAGTGCCCATGAAGTAGTACTGCGCCGTGTTGGTGAGAAGAGAGCCATCATATCTTATCAATAGAAGACAGAGTAGATGGCTTGGCCATTCTCTACGGCATGGTGATCTTCTCCCACTAGTAATGGAGGGGAGAATAGAAGGGAGGAGGCCTTCTGGAAGACCCCGAACAGGAATGTTGGACAGAGTAAAGAATGGCAGCCCCTATATAACGCACCATGGAACGGGAGCTATAAGGAAGGACCTGCCTGTAGGCCGAACACACACCTTCAGGGAGGAGAGCAGTATCTTTTATTTATAATCTCATGGCCAATTTACAAAACCCATCTTTGGAGACTTTGAGGTCTATGTAGGAGGCAGATTTGGTGTTGGTGGTTCCAACAGAGCAGTGGGGGAAAAGCCCTGGAAGGGGTGCGTTCTGCCTCAATTTGTGTCTAACATGGCCTCATTCAATTTAAGGTGCTGCATCATTTTCATCCCTCAAAAGTTAAACTTTCTAAAATGTTCCCAGATATGGACTCTTGCTATAACCGATACAAACTCTCACCTGCCTCTCTAGCACATTCATTCTGGTACTGTACAAATCTGTCCACTTACTGGAATTCAATATTCAAAACTCTATCAGACATTTTCAAATTGACAATTCAGCCAGACCGTCTAATAGCTATTTTTGGGGTTGATGGGTGAAAACAATAACAACCTATCCGGAACTAAACTTAAAATGACAAAAGTTTGTCACTTTGTTAGCTTGAAGATTGATCCTTCTCCAGTGGAAGTCTCCTCATCCTCCGAGCTGGACTCAGTGGATGCAGGTGGTGATGTAACATCTCAAACTTGAGAAATTGAGACTCACGATAGGTGGCTCCTCGGCCACATTTGTGAGGATCTGGCAACCATTTATAGACACTGACTCCCACACCTACCTGAATATAAAAGTTTACATGAAACAAGTAACACTTATTTCTAGTCCTGTTTCTCTCTCAATGTTCTGTTTTATTTTAATTTATTTTTAGCCCACCTCAATAGAAAACTAATTTAATTGATATTAATTCTATTTTCTGTAACTGCCTATTTCTCTTTAGTTTTTCCCCCTTTCTTCTTACCCCCCCCATTTTATTGTATAACCACTGTTTTTCTTTGTTGCTCTCGTTTTATGTGGCTATCAATATTTGAAAAAAAGCTAATAAAAGAAAAATAACTGCAGACAACATGCAAACTTCAGCAAAGATCAGCTGCTGGGCTCAAACCCAGAACCTTCTTGTTGTGAGGTGACAGTGCTAACCACTACACC
>JAPEKL010000002.1:55294548-55308944 GCA_028877455.1 Bagre pinnimaculatus
TTTTCACATGGTCATAATGGGGTATTTTGTGTAGAATTTTGAGAACAGAGATTAATTTAATACAATTTGGAATAAGGTTGTAACGCAATAAAATGTGGAAAAAGTGAAGCACTGTGAATACTTTCCGGATGCACTGTATATTAGCCTTCTTGACACAATCAAAACAAATTTGTATACCATACATGCCTATTCCTGCGTGATAGTGCATGTAGCATCTCAATACTGATTCTGACGTATGTCCTACATTACTTATTTTCTGGGCCGCATTACTGGTCACCAACTAGCCTTCACTGTTGTGGGTTGATACACTCTTGTCATACAGGTGAAATTATTCATCCCTCTTTTCCTGAGTTCTGCTCTTTCACTGGTCATGTGATATGTCATCCAATCCATGTTAGACGGTGAATTAACAATCTCAGAGTAGAAAAGGAACCAAGTGGGTTTGTTTCTCTTAGCAACTGTATGCTAAAAGGAGGCACATGTCAGGTTCTCAGTACTTCCTGCTGTAGTCATGATAACTTTCAGAAGATTTCAAATCTCATCGAAGATATGCATCATGCATCATGCATACTGTGTGTCCATGCTTTGTGTCCTGCTACTGGTGTGTGTGTAGCCCATACATTATTTGATGTTGGCAATTACTTATAACCTGTGCAATGGTCTGAAGTATACTTCAATAAAATATAGTCTTCATGGTAAAACTATAATGAATTTATAATCATGCTATCTGTTATCACCCAAATGAGGGTGGGTTCCCTTTTGAGGCTGGTTCTTCTCAAGGTTTCTTCTCCAAAGCAAGAGTTTGGAAAGAAAATGAAATAAATCAAATGAAATTGTAATTATTGTAATTTTTAAAATATTGTGACCAATTATTGACAGTTCCATAAAAATGTAATCATTATCAAACCCTAAGGGATCAACATAAAGAAGCCAAATCACGAAATGATGCAACAAATATCACTCTTACTAAAATGTCTGTGAATGTTGAATATATAATCCTATTACTTAAACTAGTTCTGCTATAGAACTCCCTTACACTGCACCATTTTCCTGCTAACTCACACAACTCACGACTTGACAAAAAGAAAATGATCTAAATACACCATGTGTATTTGTTTCAGGATAAAACTAAAGTGGTGCAACTAAATGACTGGAAATGGGGGAAATCGTTGATAAAGCTATTTTGTAAGGTGCTTCAAGAGTTTGGGTTCTTAAATAGCTTTTCCATCATGAGGAATATATCTGAAAGTATCTGTCATTAGTTCTACAATAGAAATGAAAAGGTTTAAATTACTTTTTCTGAAGGAACCAGAACCTTATTAATGTTCTTTGGTTTTATATGAAAAAACAGAAGGAAGATGAAGTTTATCAAAAATCAAGCAGTAGAGTTACCACTATGTGGTTTGAAGATCACATCAAGAGTATGTGTGATGAGAAGTGCCAGTTCAGGGGAAACATTTTAGGAGTGCACTGTGGCTTTGTGGTTCAGCAGCCTGCTGAGAGATGATATGAGAGAGTGAGTGAGTGTGTGTGTGAGAGAGAGAGAGGGAGAGAGAGAGAGAGAGGTTGCGCAATTGAAATGTAAAATATAGACATAAGCAAAAAAAGGACACTGGAAAGTAATATCCCTCAGTGGTTAACGGTTCAAGGAAGAACTGTCTCTAAATAAAGAACCTTGTGAAAAAGTGAAATATCGAAGAGTTGATTCCGACTTCATTGGGTTCTTATCAGCTCATTTAAAACAAAATCCTAAAAGGTATTTTTTTTTTTGGACAAGTAATAAGACCACTAGTTTATCTCACTTGCTTCTGTTAACCTCTTTTAACTGGTCAGGGTCATGGTCGATATCACCTATCCCAGGAACACTGCATACACACTGGATGGGCTGCCAGCCCATTGCCAGGCACCATACACACACATTTGCACAGTAACACTTGGGGGAAATTTAGCATAGCTAATAGTCCAGTTGGCATGTTTTTGGGAGGTGGGAGGAAACCGGAGAACTTGGAGGAAAACCGCACAGACATGGGGAGAACATGCATAGAAACTCTGCACAGAGAGTAATGGAAGCCTAAGATAGAACCAGGGACCCTGGAGCTATGCGGCAACAAGTATGCCCGCTTCATGGATACACCATGCATCCCTGTACTAGGTTGTACACCTGAAATTTACTTGTTGAGTGCTTTTTTAAAGTACCACTTTTTATATCACAAAGGTTCTCGTTACAATATTTCATGCAACTTTAAAATTGTGATGCTTTCTTAAGACGTTCTACCTGAAATTTTTCTGAAAGGTCTCTCTCCTCAACCTTCTGTTGTTCCAATGTGTTGTCTCTAATTCTGATTGCCATTATTATCTTTCCCACAGTTTACTAATCAAGACACTGTTTCTAACCTAATTCTAGGTAGAATTTAATTTTTTTGTGATCTAGTGTATCCTTGTCAGTAATAGCACCGAAAAGCTGAGTTCAGAGCAGCATCCAAACATAGCCCCTACAGACTATACTTCCCAAGCACCACAGTGCCTCTCATCTCTCAAATTCTAGGAAGTGCAGCTGTTTCCCATTTCCCCAGGAATCACCTCCCTATATAAACCCAGCAAACACAAATGCTCACTGTGAAGTTTCATTCTGTGTCTGCGTACCTGATCATACAAGCCTTGCATTCCAGTTCTGACTATCGGTGACTTTGACTCTCTTTGCATGTTTGCTTTGATTCTGAATTCTTGCCTAATGTCTGACGTGAGATTTGTTCATCGACCTACCCTTGCCCGTCCCCAACTGTGCCTTCAGATTGCTGTTTTGGATTTGGTTACCAGTTTGCGATGCACCTGCTCTCCCGTGTTTGCATCTGTAAGAGCCTGCATGCTGACAGGATATTTCACCAGCAATGGGTGCAGCAGAGGAAGAAAAGCAAACTGTTCTCAATGGTCAGCAGTGATTGTTAGGAGTGCACCAGCAAATGTTAAGTGAACTTAACACCAGAATGTTACAATTAACAGCTGCTGTCTCGCAGGCCATACTGACATGCCCCTCATCCTCCACCAGTGCAGCCATGATGGTTCTCCGAACCAAGAAGTACTCCGGAGAGGTTTCAGATTATAAAAGGTTTCTTCTTCAGTTTTCGTTGTATTTCACAACCCTCACAGGAGCAACAGAGGAGCAGAAGATCATGCAATTCCTCAATCTCCTCACAGGCAAGGCCATGAAATGGGCTAGTGCTGTTTGGGAGCATGGAGGTGAACACACCTCTTCTTATGACCGATTTATTGAACTGTTTAAGCGAGTCTTTGATCATCAGCCTGAGGGTGTTGAAGTAGGGGAGAAATTACCATCAGGCAGGGAGATAGGAGAGTGGCCGAACATGCTCTGAAGTTTTGCATGCTGACAGCAGGAAGTGGGTGGAACAAGCCAGCCCTAAATGACACCTTTTGCCAGGGACTGCGCCCTGAGGTTCTCACCAAACTGGCATGCCACAACGAGCAACTCACTCTCAACTCCCTCATTGACCTGGCCATCCACCTAGATGACCTGCTTCAAAACAAACTCTTGTTACAACCATTGCCAGTCCTTCGACCTACTCCACAATCCCTGACTCCTATGGAGGTCTCCTATGCTCACTTACAATGTTCTGAGAGGGACAGGAAGCATCATGAAGGGTTGTTTTTTTACCAAGGTGAATCAAGCCATCTGATAGCCAAGTACCCTGTTCACCCACCTAACCCTAGAAGGGAGGTTCTCACCAACATGGAGACCTGTCCGCCCAGCCCGGTGAGCTATGAACCCATTCACACACCACACTCTCTCAAGATTCAAGTATTGTTAAAGCTCCCAGACCCAATCCATGTTCTCTCTACCTTCATAGACTCAGGGACAGAGAGCAACTTCATCAGTCTTGAGATAGTCCAGAGGTACAACCTGCCCATGGAAGAACTCCAGTGACCAGTGAACCTCAAGGTGATTGATGGAGGTCCCATCAGTGGCAGGCTCATTACAACATGCATGTCACCTTTCAAAATATAGGTCGGGGCTCTTCATGTCAAACATATCACCCTGCTAGTCACTCACACAGCACAGCATGCTATAGTTCTCAGTTTCCTGTGGCTCCAGCTTCACAACCCCCTAATTTCCTCGCAACACAGAGAAATTCTACAATGGTCCCCATCCTGCTTCCAAAACTGCTTGAAACTTCTGCAAGTCACCCTTTCGTCCACATCCATAGAAAGCCCATTGCCTGGAAATATCGACACTCTTCTCCCCGTTATCATGATCTCAAAGAGATTTTCAGTAAGGATAAGGAAAGCAGCCTACCTCCTCATCAAAACTATGACTGCGCCCTAGACCTTTTCCCAGGTATGACCCCATCTTGCAACTGCATATATCCTCTGTCCATCAGTGAACAAGCTGCCATGAAGGAGTATGTACAGGAGGTACTACAACAGGGGTACATTAGACCATCTATCTCCCCAGTCTCAGCTAGCTTCTTCTTCATGGAAAAGAAAGGGGGGTGGCTTCACCCATCCATTGGTTACTGAGGTCTTAACCAGGTTATAGTCAAATACCCTTCTTTGCGTCCCCTGGTGCCATCAGCCCTGGAACAGTTAAGGTCAGCTAGAACCTTTACCAAGTTGTACCTTTGAAGTGCCTATAACCTGGTCAGAATTTGGGAGGGTGATGAGTGGAAGACCATCTTTTGCACAATTTCTGGTCACTTCAGATATTTGGTAATGCCTTATGGACTTTCTTGCACTCCCAGCATCTTCCAATGTCTACTCAACGACATTCTCAGAGACATGCTGGAATGCTATTTTATCACCTACATAGATGATATTCTGATCTATTCCCCCGATGAGGGCTCACACCACAAACATGTAAGGTCAGTGCTTGATCGGTTACTTGAGAATCATCTTTATGTGAAAGCAGAGAAGTGCGAGTTTCACATTCACCAGATCTCGTTCCTCAGGTACATCATCAGCATGGAGGGAGTAAGCATGGACCACAGTAAAGATTCTGTGGTCACCTCCTGGCCGATGCCAGCTACCGTATAGGAGCTGCAATGCTTCCTGGGGTTTGCCAACTTCTATACTCACTTCATCTGTAGTTTCAGCATGATCACTGCACCTCTCACTGCCCTGCTGAAAAAGGGCCTGCAACATCTTCAGTGGAACCCAGCTGCCAAAGAAGCCTTTAAGCAGCTTAAGGTCACCTTCACATCAGGCCCCATTCTCAGCATGGAGGTAGATACCTCTGAGACTGGAGTTGGAGGGGTGCTATATCAATGCTTTGGCGATAAGCCAAAGTTACATCCCATGGCCATTTTCCTCAAAGAAACCTGCCACCAAGCAGAATTATGACATTGGCAATCGGGAACTTCTAGCAATCAAATTAGCTCTTGAAGAGTGGAGACCCTGGCTTGAGGGTGCCACACATCCATTTACCATCCTCACCAATCATAAGAATCTCGAATGTCTGAAGACAGCTAAACACCTAACTCCCTGCCAAGCCAGGCAGACACTCTTCTTCACCCAATTCAGATTCACAATTTCCTATCACCCAGGTCCCAGAAACACTAAAGCAGATACCCTGTCCAGAATCCACACCACATCCAGACCCACTTCAGAGCCCACACCAATCCTACCAATCCTGGTTTGTGCATGCCATTACATGGGAAGCAGACAAGGAAATAGCACAGTCCCAATTTCCAAGTCCTCCTGAGAACTGTCCTCCTGGACTCATGTATGTGCCTCCCAGATTTTGAGGTCAACTCATCACCTGGGCTCACACTTCTCCTGCCTCAGGGCACCCCAGCAGTCAACAAACCTATCAACTCCCCCAGAATAAGTACTGGTAGGAAAATATGGTTCCAGAAATTAACCACTTTGTTTCATCCTGCTCCACCGGTCATGCTCCACCCCGGACATCCACTCCAGAGATTATGGATCTCTTACACCAGCGGCAATCCTTCTCCCCTGAACTCACTTCCTGGTTTTCACTGCTGCTTATTTAAAGGCCATCCTCAGACTCTGTTTTTGCCAGAACATCGTTTCTTGCACTAAGGGTCTTTTCTTGTTTATGTTTTTTTTGCGCTAGTGTTTTTTGTCTTTGCCTGTCTCATGTTTTTGTCAAATTGTTTGTTCTCATTTTGGCCAGACTATTTTTGCTATTTGTTTTTCATCCTGTTTGTTTATCTTTTGCAACACCCTTTCTTCCCTGTATTAAATCATCTTATTTATTGGATTACTGTCTGTGTTCTGTTTTTGGATCTTAACTTCACCATACCTCCACCAGCCCTAACACCACCTGCGCCCAAGCTAAAGTACCCCAGGCTCCGCCTGCTGGAAAGCTCTGACTGCTCGCAGTATCTCAATGACCCTGGTCACATATAGCCATAGATTTCATCACTGACCTACCCTGATCCCAAGATAATACAGTCATCTTTGTTGTCATTGACCACTTCTCCAAAAGCACTCAAGTTCATTCTTCTGTCCGGCCTACCCACTGCATTTGAAACTGCAGAACTCCTGTTTAACCATGTTTTCAGATATTATGGTATCCCAGAGGACATCAACAGTGACTGGGGTCCCCAGTTAATCTCCAGGGTTTGGACCAAGTTGATGGACAGATTAGGGGTCTCTATAAGCTTAACCTCAAGGTATCACACACAGGACAATGGCCAGATGGAACACGCCAACAAGGAAGTCGGGTGGTTTCTCAGAATCTTCTGCATGAAGAACCAAAGGGATTGGGTGCAGTTCCTCCCTTGGGCCAAATACGCCCAAAACTTGCTGAAACACTCAGCTACCCAACGAACACCATTTCAGTGCATCCTCAGTTATCAGCCACCACTCTTCCCTTGGGATGACTCCCCAACACAAATCCTGGCTGAGGGTTCCTGGTTCAAGAGGAGCGAGCAGGTGTGGGAGGAGGTTCACCAGAGGCTAGAACAGGTTAACAGCAAATAAAAACAATATACAGAAAAAAAACGAGAGGAGACTCCTGAATATGCCCCAGGTGATCGAGTGTGAGTGTCTACAAGGGATCTAAGAGAACCCAACTCATGCTGGAAGCTCCAATCCCGATACACTGGTCCATATAAAATAATCCAGAAAATCAACAAAGTCTCCTACAAGTTGTAACTCTCACTTCACTGCAGAATGGCTCCCACATTCCATGTATCATGCCTGGAACCCATCATCCAAGGTCCCCTAGCCACTAACACATCTGTTAGAGAACAACCCCCCCCCCCCTCCCTGGAATGGGAGGGAGACCCAACATACCAAGTGCACAAGCTCCTCAATTCTCAGCACAGACAGGGACAATTAGAGTACTTTATGGATTGGAAAAGGTACAGCCCAGAGGAATGCAGCTGGGTAAATGGTCAAGACATCTTAGACCCACTCCTCACCCAGGAATTCCACATTGAACACCCAAACAAGCCAGCACCGAGAAGAAGAAGCCATTCCAGAAAGGAGATCACTTCCAGAGTGAGCGCCTTGGGAGGGGGGTGTTCTCTCAGTAATAGTGCCAAAAACTTGAGTTTGGAGGAGCTTCCAAACATGGCTGCTATGGATTACACTTCCCAAGCACCACAGTGCCCCTCATCTCCCGAATTCCAGGAAGTGTAGCAGTTTCCCATTTCCCCAGTAATCACCTCCTTATATAAGCACAGCAAACACAGACACTCACTGCAAAGTATCATTTTGTGTCCGCATACCTGATCATACTGAGCCTTGCATTCCAGTTCTGACTATCCATGACTTTGACCCTCTATGCGTGTTTACTTTGAGTTTGAATTCTCACCTAATCTCTGATACGCTGTTAGTTCATCGACTGACCCAAACCTGTCCCCGACTATGCTTTCAGATTGCTGTTTTGGATTTGGTTACCAGTTTGCAACGCACCCGCTCTCCCCTGCATTTGCATCCATAAATGCCTGCACCCTGATAATCCTACTACTTATGAGGGTTCTGGTCCAGTATACTTGGGAAGCAACAGTGTTTGTTTCTGTTACACTATTTCTGCTTTTAATTTGTTTTAAGTTTTACTTTTGTATTATTCTGTCTCTTCTTTCATCATTTTCCTTCTCAGGTAGAATTACTTTATTCACTTGGGATTCACTGCCTGGTGGTACTGAACAGATTGAAAAATAGCTTTTCTGGATTGCTTTTCTGGATTTGTATTCTGTATTTTCCTTTCAATCTTTGCTTTCCTGTTCACCTGGGTTTGTGGAATTATTTTCTCTCATCTGATTGCTTCCAAAACAGTATGCATTGGTGCATGAGACCCACAATTTTTACTGGTGTGATCTAATGCATCTTTGCTCAGTGGGTTTCATGGGAGTCTCATCACCACCACTCTGATTACACCACAGATCTGCAGAGCCACACTGCTGCATAAGCTCTAGTGACCTGTCATTTCCTTAAGGTCTTCAGTAACCTGACATGCGTTGCATGCTGAGAAGAATATGAGATTAACAGATTGAGGTTCGTTAACCACAGGCTACACAAGCATCACCATGACATCAGAGTACTCTGCCAAACAACCTTGTACATTTAGCATCAAAAGCAATGGTAGGTACAGCGTGTGCCTTTGCAACCACCGGAGAAAAACAGGATACCATATGCTTGCTTTCTAAAAGACACTTAACAACATCTCAGGTAGATAAACAAATAAATAAGGAAATGTCTAATAAGATGTGTATTTTGTGTCCAGGACACTACTGAAAGCAACCCAACCTTTAAAAATCTGAGAAGAAAATCCATCCATCCATCATCTGTAGCCGCTTATCCTATACAGGGTCACAGGCAAGCTGGAGCCTCCCTCAGCTGACTATGGATGAGAGGTGGGGTACACCCTGGACAAGTCGCCAGGTCATTGCAGGGCTAACAGAGAAGAAAATCAAAATGGCCAAGTATATCATTCAGAACAGTTTGGACTTTGTCTTGATCAATGTCTTCCAGAACAATAAGAGAGCCTCTTGATTTTCTTATATTGTCCACTTTGGAGATTGGGGCACACTAGTGATGGCAAAAAGCTATAATTGTTGCCCGCTGCTTACAAAAAAAAATGCTCTGCAAATGCTTCCCTGATATCAAGGCTGACAGCTGACCCCTGAAAAGCCTGGAAGCTGGAAAGAAGTCATTTAGGAAATCAAATTTATGAGTATGAGTCATATGTAGACTTGTCTTTGTAATATTTTAAGTTGTAATTTCAATAAGAATATACTGTGACTAGATGAGACAGCAGTAATCTGATGTGTCAGAGCTTGTGCAATGATCTTGGGCACATTTTAGCATTTTAGAGAGAAATGATCAATGTGTTCAGACCATGTGGCCAATAGGTAAATGTGTTGTTACTGAAAATTTTGACCAAACTCACCCACTCCCACACAATGCTGGACCTATCCTACTCACTTCCACAGAAAGTTTAACCATTCTTCCCAGCTCCCTCAGAATGTTTGTCCTGTCCTGCCTGCTTCTGCAGAAAACTCACTCAATCTTGCCCACTCATCTGGAAATGTTGACCGTTCCAAACTGATACTGCAGTACATTTAACCAATACTACCTGTTCTCACAGAAAGCTTGAAATCTTGACCAATCCCTCCCACTCATGCAAAATATTGGAGACATCTTTCCACATTATTTCCTGAGTCATAATTCTGAAAGAAATCCTCATTGATTAAGGCACTACTTTTACACCACACACACTATGCGAATTGTATGAATTATTGGGGATTAAATCGATTCGTATTAGTGTTTATCACCTGAAAACAGACAGGCTGGTAGAAGTATTTAACCAAACCCTTAAAAACATGATTCATAAGTTCGTTCACTGAGACGATAAGAACTGGGATAGGTGGCTAAATCACCTATCTGTTGTTTGCAGTGTGTGAGGTCCCACAAGCCTCCACCGGGTTTTCCCTATTTGAATTGCTGTATGGACCGTTCATCTTTTATATCCATTATATCATATTTTTGGTTTCCCTTTTTCTATGTGTATACAAGTGAATTCTGGCTTCTGTAAATTATTTTTAAATTTCAAATTTTTATTTCATGGACAACCATAAATCATTTCATTACACAGCATATTGTGTACGGACATGTGTGTGACCAAAAAAATTTGAATCTGAATTGGAGAAATGGTAGCGCATGTTACTTACAATATAATTAATAAAAGAGTGACATACTGAGTCATGTGTTGACCAGGCCATGTGGCATCGCTAAATGTTCTTAATGATCTGATTTACAGTTGTGCTTTGTTGTCTCATGCTCATTCACTAGGTCAGGATTTAGGGTAAGAAATTTGAAAAAAAAAAGAAAGAAAGAATAAGTAACAAAGAGTGAATTTAAGTGGATTTAAGACAGCCAGTGATTCACCTGTTCAGACAGCCTGGGGAAGTTCATTCCACCACCTTGGTGACAGGATGGAGAAGAGCCTGAATATATGTCTTCTTTATCCTGGGAGAGATGGTAGGTCCAATGAAGCCATGTTAGAGGCTCAAAGGGAACATGGTGCAGAGCAGGTTGTGATATGTGCTTTAAGGTAGCTGGGTGCTCTTCAAGTTTTGACTTTGTAGGCTAGCATCAGCATTTTAAATATGAGGCAGGATATCCATTGCTACAGAAAGGCAATGGAGGGAGCATAGCAATGGGGTGGAGTGGGAGAACCTTGGGACACTGGAAAAAGTCACACAGCTGCATTGTGGAATAGTTGCAGAGGTCAGCTGGTGAATAGGAGCAGACTTGCCAGGAGCATGTTGCAGTAGTCCAGTTTCAAAAAAGACAAGTAACTGAACAAACACCTGAGTGACCTCTGTGGATAAAAATGTTTGGATCCTGCTCATGTTGTGAGACAGTTTACCAGTGTGTAGCAAGAAGGACAGTTTGTTGTCCATGGATAGCTCAAGGTTGTGTGCATTGACAAAGAGTAAGATCTGAGAGTTGTCTTGGGAAAATACAAGATCTTGACAGGATAATGCATTTCCAGAGATGTACAGCAGCTGCATTTTGCTGGGTTTTAGTTTCAGCTGATGAGCTGTCATCTACAGTGAGATGTCTGCCAGACATGCTGAGCTCTGAGTGGAAACATGAGTGTCCGAGGGAGGAAAGGGGAGAATGAGTGTCATCAGGATATCAAGTGGTATGAAAACCCATGTGAAGATATGACCTCACCAAGAGAGTTGGTATAGAGGGAGAACAGAAGAGGACCCAGCACTGAGTCTTGTGGGAAACCAGTGGAGAATTTGCATGGAGCAGAGGTGAATCCCCTCCATGTCACCTGATATGACCAGTTCTCTAGGTAAGAAGCAATCTGCTGCCATGCTCTCTCATGAATTCCAAGATTCTGGACGGAGAGAAGAGTCTTGTCATTAACTTTGTTGAAGACTGCTTACAGGTTAAGGAGGATGAGGACTGGTGACACTTTGAGAGATCTAGAAGCACAAAGGTTCGAAGTAATGGCCACAAGGATATTCTTTTTTATGTACTGTTTCTGTAAAATGGACTGAGAATAAGTTGATAGAGCCACTTATTTTGAATAATTGGGTCCACCTTTTTTTATCGCATCTCTGTCCACGAGGAAACAACGTTCTTGTGTTTGAGTGACAGCTTTATTGGTGGAACTGTGGTTTCTGTCCTTCTGACATTCTTTAGCAGTAAGGGAGCAATGTTTTGGACCCTGCTGCAGGGTAAATGAGGAGCATCAAATGTTTACCAGACATCTAAGGAAGGCAGGCTATCTGTAGCCATTGGAAGATGGAACTGGGATGTGGTTTAAAGGCATGATTAAACAGTCCATTTGGCTCTACTGGTTTTGTGATTCTTAAACCTGCACCAAACTATTTTGTGCTTCTTGGCAACAAGCACACAAGGTTGGTTCCTTCAAGCATACCTGGTGATGAGCATAAACCAAGCGCGAAGAAAGTTGCCCCAGATGTCCCAGGACTGAGGTGTCAATTAACTGCCTAACAGAAGGATCAATGTCTGCAGATTAGAGTTATTGTATATACATATATATATTATATATATATATATATTACAATGTATGTTTGAATCAGAGGGCCCAAGTGCACTAAACGACTAAAGGAGCTAACCAATAATGCTGGAAGACAAAGATGTGTTGACATTTTTGTGAATGGTGTATAAAGAACATATAAAGTAATGCAAGACCTGATACAGACCCACATGTAATATAGCCACATGTAATATGTAATATAAACTTGTATGAGGCATACAAGTTGATGAAATAGAAAAAAATGGCTTCTTGTGCTGTATATCAAACTATAAGAGTTTTAGAGCCATACAGTTTAATAAACAGCATCAGAGCCATTTTTCAGTCTGTCCATTCATTACAGAGCCCAAACAGATACAAAAACTTTTTTAGAAAACTAAAGAAAACAGTAATGTATACAAAAATAGATAATTATACTTTTTGTAAATATTTTATGGGGTGGGGAAGTTTGATTCAGACTATTTCAGAAACATCTATGTCCACTGTAGCATTTCGAAATGAGGCAAACAGGAAGATAAGGATTAAAATCCATAACAAACAAAGGAGAAGCTTCAAACCAGAAGTTGCACAAGATTATGAATAAGGAACAGGAACAAACCAAGGGAACCAATGCCAACTCTAGGAACGCATAGGATTGCAGTCAGAAATGCAAGACTTTTCCGACTGTGAGATAAACAAAGAGCTTGATGACCATAAACAGAAGAAAAAGCAGGTTGGAAAGACTTTATGGATAATGTATGTGGACTAACGACATCAATTGGCAGGCTGCAAGGTGTCACATAGTCAGCATGGAGTATATCAGCCAGTTATAACAGAAAACATACACAATGCAGGGCTATATGGTTCTTGCAACTTTATGTAAAAGAGATTTTAAAAACAGCAGTTTGATGAAAGTAAATATTAAAATGAGCATGTATTGTCTAATATTTGGAGTACAACAACAACAACAACAATAATAATAATAATAATAATAATAATAATAATAATAATAATAATAATGACACAAGACCACAACTTTCCTCTTTACAACAATATGTAAAACAAATAATGTGGTCAAAGTAAAACAAAATGATGGAATAGGTTACCATTAAATGTAATAACAACAGACTATGTCAATTATTACATATATACACATTTTAGAAAATGAATTACAAAAGAAAAATAGGTTTTAAACTTCTTAATTCCATTAAATTTTAGAAAGTCACAATTACAAATTTGATTTGTGGAAACACAGTTTAACTCATTACAATAGATAGTATTTATAATTTAAAAAAAAATCATATTTAGCATGTTGCTATTTACGCTCATGCCAATGCTATTCAAAATAATGTATGAAATTATCATAATCCAATTCAGAAAAATATCATTTTTCAAGCCTTTTTAAAAATCTTTTGAAGAACCTGAAAATGACCTTGATTACTCATCTTTCTGATGCTTGGCTTCATCATTTGAAACCAGTAATGGCGGCTCTAATGATGGACCAGGTATATCGAGCCTTTCTTTTTCCTCACTCACCACCGTCTGGGGTAATATAACATCGTCATAGTCCTCCTGTGGCTCCACTTCAGCTTCGAATGTTACATTGTCTGCAAAGGTGATAGGAATAATATATCTCAGACAAGTTATGAACTCTTTTATAGAAAGAGCTTAGAAATAAGGAATGTCAGAATACCAAGTAAGTTGTCAGGTCTGGGAGGAAGGAGTGGCTCAGTGGGGTTGCTGTCTGCTGGTGGTTTGGCATTTTCTTCATCAGCTTCGTCATAGTCAGTGCCAGAGAAGCTTTGACTTGTGCTCATATTCTCCTCATCATTTTCAGAGGCACTTACTGTCACACCAAAAATGAAGAAGAACACAGAAGGATGTACAACTGTGACACAAAACAAGGTGCAGCATATAGACTTACAAAGTAAAGAGAGGTCACAGTGCCTGGGAATACTTCAAGTATTTGTACTTCACTAATATACTTAAACAGCATTTTAAGGGACTTGTACTTTACCTGAGTATAAATCAAAAGTAACACCTTGTATCCATATACTCTTTCATCTGTTGGCGGGTTTGCATATATATGCACTTTTTAAATGAAATTTCACAAACTACTTCTACTTCAAATTGAATAATATACAATAACCATCCTTTCATTACCTGAATGAGGCAAACACCTGGATCCACTGGAAGTTATTTAAATCACATTGTAAAAATTAAGAAAATGAAAAGGACTTACCTTCACTCTGGTTGTCCTCCATGGGGTTCACAATGGTACCAATATCGTCATAATTTTCAGAAGCTTTTTCAAGATTATCTGCTGATTTTGGGATGAGCTTATAGGTTAATGAAATATATATATATATATATATATATATATATATATATACACACACACACACACACA
>JAPEKL010000002.1:55524819-55535799 GCA_028877455.1 Bagre pinnimaculatus
TTTTAAAGATATTTTTTGGGCTTTTTGCACCTTTATTGGATAGGACAGTATGTAGAGACAGGAAACGAGCGGGAGAGGGATCGGGAAATGACCTCGGGTCGGAATCGTCCCCGGATTTTATGGCATGGCGCCCTATCCACCTGAGCCACGACGCCCCCAGATTGGTAGCTTTTGTGTGAAGGCTCAGGTGGTGGTGGGAATTGGGTACGAATACATTGGAAAAATGTAATATAAATGGCAAGCATTTTTGTATTGTTAGTAACTCTGAACTATGATGTAGCAGGTTCAGTTATCAACTGGAACTTGTTACCAGCATCAACTTTGTTGGAGGAAGTTATGTTTTCACCTCCACTTGTTTGTTTGTTCCCAATGTAACTCAAAAAATAGTGAACAGATTTTGATGAAATTTGGTGTACATACAGCTTTAGTATTATCTGAGATTCAAGTGATTTGATTATGTGGCTTGTTGGAGGTAATGCACTCTACCCAGCCCCCTTCTAGTATTGCTCTTGTCTTAATTACCTTATTATTAAACTTATTATTATTATATATCATATTTGATCATAAACGTGCTTCATTCCTGACTATAATTCCACCAGTGATTATGGCTTTGTATGTTGTGCACGCAGATTAAGTTTCTCTTGTCCTACTTGTACTACTAGAGCTGAACAAAACCACCTCATGGTTTCATGCTTCTAAATAAGACCCTGTGATTGGCTGGAGGGTGAGCTACAGGAGCCAAAATATTTAGAAGTCTATCTAAATCATCCTTCTTTCCATCACTTGTAAAGATGGTTTACAAACTAATCCAAATCGCAATCACTATGTGGATGAACGGACTATCCATTGATAGCATATACTTCCTCTGAGACACATGAAGGCAGCCAGTGATGACTGCTGCTCATGATACTTGATCAGCGTAACACACCCAGAGGAAAGTGCTGTCTGTCCTCTCCTTCCTCATACATGTTCTCAGAGATGCCCACGATTGGCTGTTGTCACTGTGATTGGCAGAGGAGAGACTTGGACTGTACCATCCCTCCCAGTCGGAGAGCAAGGTGAAATTTCAAAGTTGGGATTTTATGTTCAGCCACTCAGGAGCCAGACTATTCTTTTTAAATAAAGAAATACATTTACATGACAGTATTTTGACAGAAAGAAATGCTGACATAGTGATACTGGTTTTGTCTTATTTACTAGATACATGGGGAAGCCATGGCCTAATGATTAGAGAAGCAGCTTTGGGACCAAAAAGTTGCTGGTTCAATTCCCTGGACCAGCAGAAATGGCTGAAGTGCCCTTGAGCAAGACACCTAACCCCCTATGACTCTCCAGGCTCATTCCCTGGGTATGTTGTACATAACTCTGGATAAGAGCATCTGCCAAATGCCACTAATGTAGATGATTCTTCTAATGTAATGATTCTTCTTTCAGCTGCTCCTGTTAGGGGTCGTCACAGCAGATCTCTTCCGCATGTTTGATTTGGCATAGGTTTTACACCAGACGCCCTTCCTGACACATCCTTCCCCAATCTATCCGGGCTTGGGACCAGCACTAAGTATGCACCGTCTTGTACAACCCCAGTGACTGGGTATTTTATCTAACCTGCATGTTTTTTTAACTGTGCAGGAAACCACCAGCGCTTCCAGAGGAAACCCACGCAGACACAGAGAGAACATGCAAACTCCACACAGAACAGCCCCCGTCCACCATGGGGTTCAAACCCAGAACCTTCTTGCTGTGAGGTGACAGTGCTAACCACTACACCACCATGCTGCCTGAAGTAATGATTAATAGCCCCCAAAATTCTGTGTTTTGTATTATTTTGTAATACAGGGTGTTTCAAAAAATTTGATTTCAATTCACAGTCTAATAACTTTGAGAATTGGCAAAGTTATTAGATTGTGAATTGACCTCAAATTTTAACAGCATGTGTGGAAACAGGTCAAAATTTTATCTTTAATGGGTTTTTTTTTTATCTTTTTCAGTATAGAAATGCCATTCACGGGAAAAGAAAAGACGTTTTGTGTGTTAGAGTACGCTCGAACACAGTCAAACAAGACTGCAGTGTGCATTTATGAGAGAATTCTCTAAAAATCCACCAACTGCAATGCAGATTTGGACATGGCACAAAAAGTTCAAAGAGGAAGGCTGTCTGTGTGTCGCGTCTCAGGTGGCGCGAATATCGAAAATTTGTGAAACCGTTCATGGAATCCACATACCTTTGAATTTCTCATTCAAATTTTGAGGAATAAATATTATATTGCTCAACATTAAGCCTGTTCAGTTTCATTTGCCTAGACTATGTAGTGTCTGGGATATTTACATCTCAAATAATACCAAATTTTTTGAAACACCTTATATTACGATGAATAATTTAGCAACAAGAGTGAAAAGAATAAACATACGAGTTTAAAAGCTTCAAATCTCTGTTTTTGTCACATATTATCTGCATACCTTTGGAATAAAAGTTGTTACAGCTATGGAACACTGTAGTGTCTGTGAATCTGAATAGTACACAATGCCGCTCTGTATTAGTAATATCTGGAGTTGGATCCATATTTAATTTATTTTGGGCTCAACCTGCTTTAGTCTTGATCTTCACTCTGACTTTTAAGTTCATCTCATGTTGAATTAGCTGTTCTCATCTGCAGAGTCATTCCGTTTTTATGATAGTGCCTGATCCTCCCTGAGCGTTAAGAAAGACTGGGGGTAAATCCAAATGTCTTCCTTTCAAAATTGTCATTAAGGGAACAAACGAATGCTCCTCAGATGTGCTGTATGGAAACAGGAGGAAGTTGTGTCACATTCCCAAGCTTCACGTTAGACCTTATACAGAAATGAATAATACATGAAGGCAAAAGCTGAATACAGCAAAGCGACACACGGCCACTTACCGTTTATAACAAGGACACTTTGTCCATTCGTACACCTCTCCCTGTAAATACCACCCCACCCCGACAACACACACACACACACACACACACACAAAAGCATGCTGCTGGGATAGAAAGGCCCACGTGGCTTATTGAGTTGCACTGAAAATAGAAGGATTCAGTTACAGTGGTATTTATAGTTGTCCTGTTTTCCCAAAGGGATTAACAATTAGACTGCACTTACAGTGAATCTGATTTAAATATAATACACAGCAATGCATGCACTCAGACACATGTCTCCATATCAGTATACATGCATGCCCATGGAAACATAGATCTTATGCTTTTCTTTTTAACAAAATGTAACTTTGCTTTCTATTTATAGCAAGAATGAATAAAGAAATAATGGACTTGCGTATAATGTAGTCCGATAAAAATGAAGCATTTTTTCTATTAGCTGGCCAGTCTTAAATAATACATAGTCAGTTGTTGTTGTTTTTTATCACATCCTTTCCTAATAAATAAATGCTCCATTTGTAATGAGTTGCATCCATTTGTGCAGAAAAAAAGAGGCTGCAGGCTGTAGCACCTACTGTGAGAGTTAAAGCAGCTTTTGCACTGTGATCATTGAGGAAACATCAAGATTCGATACAAGCGAGAATAAACTGAGCAGGAGAGACCGAGAGGAGTGAGGTAAGCTGAAATGATGGCTGGATCGATTACTACATTCCTCGAATCATTGGCTGTGTAGAAGAGAATAGCCTTCAGGAAGATGAGCCACAAAATTCAGCGCAAGTGAAGCAGATACAGATAACTAATGTTCTGTATAAAAGGATTAGAATATGAAATGAAAATTATCACTGCATATTGTTTATAATTGCATTTCTAAATGTAAGTGCTGAAGTATGCAACACATGCAGAGATTTGTTTTATTTTCTAATAAAGAACCTAATAAGAATAAGATTTAAAAATGCAATGTGGAATAAATGTGCCTTAATTTTGGAAGAGAAAGTGCAGGAGCTACTTTCAGTACAGAGAGAGAGAGAGAGAGAGAGAGCATCAATAATTCACCAGCTTTGAAAATACCCAGAAGGAAATGGGCTAAAAAGTGAAGAGCAACAAGGTTCACAAACAAAGGAGAAAACAAGAAGTCGTCACATGAAAGAAAAAGAAATAGAAAATCTAAGGAATTGTGTGTGTGTGTGTGTAACTGACTCTCTATACTTAATGCCCCGTTTCAACTCTAATCAGTATTCCTGCAAACTCAGGCGGTTATCAGACTTCTCAATGCGAGACTGCTGATGGATCTGGACTCATTGGATTTGGGCCTTTTTAAATTGTGATTATAATCACACATGAGTAGCTGATTCTAGATCAGCGCTCACTGTGATGCATTTCACAAATGCTTCCCCAAGGCAACTACTTAGCAAACAGCTACTGACCAGAGTCAGTTTCCTTTCATACAATTATACAGCTTGATGAAGGAGATCGGAATCAAGATGTGCACAAACCCCTGGATGATCAAGATGGTTTCTGGTTTTAAAGCAGAGCTCTGGTGTTGTTCGACTCCAGATGAATGACATACATTGATAGTTTCCTGTCAGTTTCATGAGACACTCAGCAAAGGTCATATGCATGGCAGTCTGGGAAAACCTACTGGTTGAATTCTGGCAAATAGCCAAAAAGGAAGATGATCCTGTTGTGGCTAAAATTAGTCTTGCCTTGGCTAGAAAGATCTTGGGTGGCACAGTGGTGTAGTGATTAGTACTGTTGCCTCACAGCAAGAAGGTTCTGGGTTCGAGCCCAGTGGCCAACGGGGGCCTTTCTGTGTGGAGTTTGCATGTTTTCCCCCCCATGTCTGTGTGGGTTTCCTCCACAGTCCAAAGACATACAGGTTATACTAATTGGTGACTTTAAATTGACCATAGATATGAGTGTGAATGGTTATTTGTCTCTGTGTGTCAACCCTGTGATGACCTGGTGACTTGTCCAGGGTGTACCCCACCTCTCACCCATAGTCAGTTGGGATAGGCTCCAGCTTGCCTGCGACCCTACACAGCATAAGTGGTTATGGATAACGAATGGATAGAAAGATTTTGTAGTGTTAGAAGACAGTGCCATGGCCTAATGTTTAGAGAAGCAGCTTTGGGCCCAAAAGGTTGCTGGTTTGATTCCTTGGACCAGTAGGAATAGTTGAAGTGCCCTTGAGCAAAGCACCTAACCCCCAACTGGGTGTGTTGTATGTTGCTCTGAATAAGAGCATCTGCTAAATGCCATTAATGTAATGCAATGGTAATTAGAAGGGCATTTGATCTCCACCAAGGTCCAATGCTGCATCTCTCAACGTTAGTAAAAATGAAACTAAATTCATGGATCTGCCCTGTGCCTCAGAATCACTCCAAAATTTAATGGATTCTTCCTTGGCCCATGGTACATGCTTCCACCAAGTTTTATGGAAATCAGGTCATTAGGTTTTGCACCATCCTCCTTCCAGACACACAAACAACCTGCACCGAAAACATAATGTCCTTGGCAGAGGTCATTATAAAGATGTCTAAAACATTTCTAACAATGTGTGATTTCCTCATACAGTGAATGTCATGCTTTGGCAGCATTGTTGGATAACTACATATATACCATACACAGAACATACAAGCAGCATGGTAGTGCAATGTGCAGCATTGCCACTTCACAGCTCCAGGGTCCTGGTATAATCCTGAGCTCAGGTTATGGTCTATATGGAGTTTTGCATTTTCTCATTGTGTCCATGTAAGTTTCCTTCAGGTTCTCAAGCTTCCTTCCAAAAATCATGCTGATAGGTGAATGCTGAAGGTATGAATAAGTGTGCAAATAAAACAGAAATAGTATATCTTTCACAATATTCTGTATGTAAAACTGAAAAATGGCTACTTGAGTACTGCCATAAAGAGAAACTGTTCTGCTATTCCAAGTAATTGAGTATACAGTTGATTCTGAGACAAATTGAATCAGCATACACCATACATCAGCTTAGTGTAAAAATAAGCCATGTCGGGAGCTTTTCTCCCCCCCTACACACACACAGATTTCCCCCAACTCGCAACTAAAATATAATGGTCTAAATGTCTCATCTCATTATCTCTAGCCGCTTTATCCTGTTCTACAGGGTCAATTTAGAGTCACCAGTTAACCTAACCTGCATGTCTTTGGGGGAAACCAGAGCACCCGGAGGAAACCCACACGGACAGAACATGCAAACTCCGCACAGAAAGGCCCTCGCTGGCCACGGGGCTCGAATCCGGACCTTCTTGCTGTGAGGCGACAACGCTAACCACTACACCACCATGCCACCTGGTCTAAATGTATTTGTACATAATTTGTTACCTCCACCAATTGTGCTGGAGAAGGTTCTCATCTCTGTTTGTTTGTCTTTTCCCAACCTAACTCAAAAAGTAGTGAACAGCTTTTGATTAAATTTGGAGGAAAGGTGGGCCATGGGCCAAGGAACAATTGGCTAGATTTTGATGCAAATCCAGATATGTATGTAAACATAGTAAACATCTTTATATTCTAATATGTGGCTCAGTAGAGGTATGCAATCTATGGAGTTCTGTTCTAGTTGTTTTTAACCTTTTTATTTAAGGTTAAAAATAAAAAAGACAGGAGGCTGAACTGGAGGTAGCAGAGTTGAAGATGCTGAGACCTTCATCGGGAGTGACAAAGTTGGACAGGATTAGAAATGAGAATATTTGAGGGACAGGACGTGTAGGATGGCTTGGAGACAAAGTGAGAGAGGTGAGATTGAGATGGTTTGGACACATACAGAGGAGAGATCCAGGATATATTGGGAAAAGAATGCTGGAGATGGAATTGCCATTTAGAAGGAAAAGAGGAAGACCAAAGATGAGATTTATGGATGTGGTGAAGGAGGACCCGAGGACGGTTGGTGCTACAGAAAAAGATACAGAGGACAGGAGGAGTCGGAGGGACATTATCCGCTCTGGTGACCCCTAACAGGAACAGCTGAAAGAAGAAGAAAGATGATTTAAGGTTAAAAATGCATACAGCTGTTTTTTATTACGTTTTCTAATTTGATCACCATAAAATGATGATTTTGATGACATTGTATTAAGTAATCAGATAATGGCTTGGCACAGTGGTGCAGTGGGTAACTTGGTGTCTCACAGCTCCAGGCTCCCTGGATCCATCCTGAGCCCAGGTTACTGTCAGACTGCAGTTTGACATGTTCTCTGTGTGTCTGTATGGGTGTACTCCAGGTTCTCCTCCCACTTAGTGTTGAGTGTGTTCATGTGTGGGCTCATGTTGCCCATTTCAGAGTATTTCCACCTAACATTGAATATCAGATTCATAGTCGGGACAAAATCCATTAAAACGGTTTTAATCTGATGTAAGATGCAGTCAGAGTGGAATGGTAGCTGAGAACAAGTAATGTTTTTTGTATTTAAATGTAGCCCTCTGTATAAAAGATTTAAGTAAGGGTGAAAAATACTTTGTCAGGCTCCACTGTACAACAGCCTTGAGGAGGAGATTTACACATCCTTTCAAGCCTCCATCCGCTACCTTGCACAATGTTCATCACAAAGCCCAGAACAAAAAATTATTCTCACTATACACTAGTGCATCTCAAAAAACAGTCCAAATTCAATGCAGCTGTCTACCAGGAGATGTTTGAGCACTTCATGCTTTCATCTGCTGACAAGCTTTATGAAGATGCCGATTTTCTTTTCCAGCAGGACTTAGCACCTGCACACAGTGCCAAAACTACTACCAAATGGTTTGCTGACCATGATATTACTGTGCTTGACTGGCCAGCCAACTCACCTGACCTGAACCCCATAGAGAATCTATGGGGTATTGTCGAGAGGAATATGAGAAACACCCAACCCAAAAATACAGATGAGCTAAAGGTCACTATCAAAGCAACCTGGGCTTCAATAACACCTCAGCAGTGCCACAGGCTGATCGCCTCCACGCCACACCACAATGATGCAGTGATTCATGGTAAAGGAACCCCAACCTTGTATTGAGTGTATAAATGAACATACTTTTCAGAAGTTGGAAATTTTTGTCTTGTAAATCCTTTTTTGGTTGATCTTAGGAAATATTCCAATAATTTGAGATACTGGATTTCTGATTTTCATGAGCTATTGGCTATAAGCATCAAAATGAAAACAAAAAAGGCTTGAAATATTTCACATGTAATGAATATAGAATACTGTATATGAAAGTTTACTTTTTTGAATTAACTTGTGAAAAATAACTTTTTCATGATATTCTAATTTTTTAAGATGTACTAGTACAGTAATAGTCAGTAGGAATAGGATTTCGTAAAGTAAGAGCTCCATTCCTACATCCCAAAAGTGACAATTATTTTGCCCTGATTTACACCAGTGCAACATAAATCAGTGTGACTATGCAACCTAAAAATGCACTGTAGACGGATATACAGTATACGGAGTGGAAAGAAACAGAAGATTCAACAAGTAAGAAGATTAAGTAGAATTCAGTTCCACAGTGAACAAGTCAAATGAGACAATGGTGAGGAAAAACTCTCTGAGATGACACAAGGGATAAAATTTGCGAGGAACCAGATTCAAAAGGGAAAGTATCCTCTTCTGGGTGACACCAGATTGTAAATCATAACAGTACAGAGGTGTAGAAGAGTGAAGAACAAAAGGCTGTATGAATAGATTGTGAGTAAGAGTCCTGGTATGAGAACAGCACAGTCTTTATAAATACAGAAACAGTTATTAGAAGGGACAACTTTACAGTACAGTAGAACATAGAACATAAGCAGAACAGCATATAATAATAGTTTGTGGGTTTTGTTATAACTGTATAAAAACAAAGTAACACAAGATAATTAGCTCATCTGTCCATAAGCCTGATGAGCTATTGCCATGGCGTGATGTCCGTCATCCACAATTCAGTTAAATTGTATCTCCTCCATCAATTCTCCATGGATTTCCATTCCAATTGTTTTGTTTGAAAGAACTCATCACTTCGCAAAACCCACCTGGGGATGTGAGCACATATACCCAGAACAGTAAGCAGCTGTACTGCAGATCCCAGAGAGCAGCTGGGGGTTAGGTGCCTTGCTCAAGGGCACTTCAACCATTCCTGCTGGTCCAGGGAATCGACCCAGCAACCTTTTGGTCCCAAAGCTGCTTCTCTAACCATTAGGCCATGGCTTCCCCTGTAAATGTTTGTCAGTTTATCATGATGCTCACTTTTCAACAATGTATTGCATGCCTTCATATCACACATTTCACAAAACATTACATTTCCAAACAAGAAGGGGACTCGGTAGAGTGCATACTTCTGCTAAACCACATATTATCACCATCAAAATCAAATCACTTGAACCTAGGATAATACTAAAGCTGTACACCAAATTTCTTCAAAATACAATCATTAATTTTTGAGATACGTTGGGAACAGAAAAAAAATCCTGGATCCACATACACATCTGGATTTGCATCAAAATCTAATTAGTTGTTCCTTGACCCATGGCCCACCTTTACTCAAAATTTCATCAAAATCTGTTCACTATGTTTTGAGTTACATTGGGAAATGACAAACAAATGGAGGCGAAAACATAACCTCCTCCAACACACACCATTGGCGGCGGTAATAAGGGAGCAGAAAAGATAACAATAAAGAAAGATTTTCACATCATTGCAGGTTTTCCAAATATATTTGGGGCACATACACAACCAAAAAAAAAAAATCACCTTTTACTTAGAGGTGTTTCTATGAAGAAGCAGAAGCCATTTTTATTTCTCACACATACACTCAACCACAGACAGTGAAACAGTGAAATTCTTCTCTGCATTTAACCCATCGGAAGAAGTGAACACACACATATGAGCAGTGAGCACACACACATACCCAGAGCAGTGGACAGCTATGCTACAGCACCCAGGGGTTAGGTGCCTTGCTCAAGGGCACATCAGCCCAACCTCAGGCCATGGCTGCCCCATGTTAACCTAACTGCATGTCTTTGGATTGTGGGGGAAACCAGAGCACCTAGAGGAAACCCACGCAGACATGGGAAGAACATGCAAACTCCACACAGAAAGGCCCCTGTCGGCCACTGGGATTGAACCCAGAACCTTCTTGCTGTGAGGCAACGGTGCTAACCACTAAACCACTGTGCACGCTTTGATGAATAGACCCTTGTTCTACTTATATTTGGTTCTCAGTGGTGCACTTCAGCTCAATTATGGTTTGAATTCATTCATTTCTGTTTTGGTTCTGTGTGCTCTAATTCAACTGGATTTGGGTTCCTAGTGGTGTTTCGTGATGCCCAAAGGAGGAGTTTACAATAGATTCAGCTAGCAAGCTTATATTATTACCAGAGACTGATGAAGTGTATGAAGCCATGTGGACAGCTAAAGTAAGATCATAGAGCACAGAGTTACCATTCAAATATGCTACTTAGAGTACATCTTATATCTAACTAAAAGGTTTTTAATTCTAGTCATATGAGTCACTGGGTTATAAAGGACACAATGACCAGGATACAAACTCTCTGGTCATTTTGAAGAATTCAGGGGCAAAAGCAGACAACTCCATTTTTCTTGCTTTCTGTGAATATTTTTTTTGTCTGATTTCCCTGATAGAACTGGCTCTCTCATATGGAGGCAATCTGAATTGAAACAATAAGGAATCAATTGTAATCAGGCTTGTAGTACTCGAGTCCAGGACTCAGACTCGAGTCCGACTCGTGCCCTAATTCTAAGGACTCTAGCACTGATGAATCAGACTTGGACTCATGCATTAACTGCATTCAGACTCGTAAGTTGAAGACGAGGACTCGGATTCTTTCTTTATCTTTTGCAACATGCCATAATGATTTGGCATAAGATATTTATATCTACATTAATTTCTCTACTAATTTTGTGCAAGAGAATGCACATTCACCTGTTCATATGTCATGTTCAGGAACAATCTAATGTTAATGGCATTAAAATGTCTGGACAGAACGCCCCTAGGATTGTCCGCTTTGCTTATACAGACTTCTAATGCAGTGGGAAAAAATGCACTGCTATGTGTTCCATATGTAGAAGAACTATCGAGGAGACGACGGGGACAACCTCGA
>JAPEKL010000002.1:56288997-56302646 GCA_028877455.1 Bagre pinnimaculatus
GAACATGCAAACTCCACACAGAAAGGCCCTCGCCGGCCACGGGGCTCGAACTCGGACCTTCTTGCTGTGAGGCGACACCGCTAACCACTACACCACCGTACCACCTTATTTATTTATTTTAATGTATATCAATTAAAATCACAGAATCACAGCTCTTAATCATTGCTCCTAACATTGTATAGTACTGGTGGAATGTAGCTATGGCAACAAGCATAAATAACAGTTTCATCCTATGCTTACTCTTTGCTATATAACCATAACAACAATCATATAATGATAGACTATTGATCTGTGGATGTGTGGGAATAGAAGGCTAGCCAGACTTTTTTATTTTTCATTTTATTTGCTATTTTTATGCCATTCAGTTGCGATTATGCAAAACTTATCTAAGCCTCAGGTTTTTAATCATATAAGCTTGCCATTAATAATAATAATAAGAAGAAGAAGAAGAAGAAGAAGAAGAAGAACTAGATAGATACTGTGAATAAAGTTGTGCTAGCTCTTACAAACCAGGATGTCTGGTCACCATACCCTATCGATCCGGAACAGTAAGAGATAGAGAATGACGCTTAGTGAGGAAAAAAATCCCGTTTTTCATGGATCATTCCGATTCGGTGATCCGGATCAACACCAAAAGTCATAGCAACTTAATTCAGTCCAGAGGTATTCTTCATGTGAAATTTGTGATGATTGGTTGAAAACTGAAGGAGAAATAGCGTCCTAAAAATGTTAGGAGAAGAAGAAGAAAGTAGAAAGATCCTGAGTGAGAGTAACAATTTGCGCCACTGCTGCTAGCATAAATTAATAATAATTCATCTACGTATCTACTCTTTAGCATAAATGACCGTATAGTATTTGGTGGTTGGCTTTCAATCAGTGCTCCATGACTCTTCTGATCATATTGTTTCTTTAGAATGGAGACAGGGCCGTCTCACCAGAATCATCCTTCAAGATGAAGACGTCACCACGAAGATCGAGAGTGACTGGAAGAGACTGAACACGCTGGCGCATTACCAGGTTGGACAACTTTGAGTCTCCGACAAACGTGACAGTTACAGATATCCCTTGAATTAGTTACTGAGTCTCGTCTGGTTTTTTTTTTCCCTCCTTTTTTTTGCGCAGGTGACAGATGGCTCAGTGGTGGCTCTGGTTCAAAAGCAAGTGTCTGCGTACAACATCGCCAACTCATTCACATTTACGCGCTCACTCAGTCGATACGGTACGCTCTCTCCTCTTCTCTCATCAACTTCCAGCATGACAGATCCTTGTCTTCTTCTCCTTTTACTCATCATATGCTGTCTTGGCAAGAAATTGCCTCTTTTCACTGCACTGGTCCAGCTCCGACTCTGTTGATCTAAATTCAAAGAAAAACAGCTCCGTTCATCTCAAATCAGTGTGACAAGGTCAATTCGTTCTTCATGAAGTCCTGCTCAGTGCCATGTTACTGTTTTTATCACTGTTCGATTTTGTTCCCTCAGTCCCAGAAAGGCAATTATTGAACCAAAAAGAAGCACAAAGATCTGATATTATCACTTAAAAATGGCTGCTGTTAACTGAAATAAAGCACCTGTTGGACAGAAACTGTTAAACTTGCTTACAATGCGAAAGGTCGTTCTCTGTTGAGTAATTTAGTTTCTCTGGAACATTTTGTTTCATTTTACCCAGTACGGTATGAAAAATCATTGCTGCTCTTGAAAAAAGGGAAAAAGGACAACGACTCCAGATAGTCATTGTCTTCATCGAAGCTACATTGTGTACCTGGGCTTGAGCCAGCATTATTTGACACTGTGTGGGTTTTATGTGCTATTCTGGTACAGAGAGCTTGCTCAGGACTTCAAGCAGTCCGGACAGCCTGCGCTCTCGAGCACCAATGATCACCCCTGACCAGGAGACTGGCACCAAACTGTGGCACCTGGTGAAAAATCATGAGCACGCAGACCAGCGTGAAGGAGACCGCAGCAGCAAGATGGTGTCTGAGATTTACCTCACACGCCTTCTGGCCACGAAGGTATTCACACACAGTTCATAGAGATAAAGATCCTTCCCTTCCATCCTCCCATATCCATCCATTCAACATCTTCCTGTCCATCCAATCCCGACACACATTGTACAACTCCGATTCCAAAAAAGCTGGGACGCTGTGTAAACTGTAAATAAAAACAGAATGTGATAATTTACAAATCATGGAAACCCTATATTTCATTGAAAATAGTACAAAGACAACATATCAAATGTTGAAACTGAGAAATTTTATTGTATTTTGAAAAATATATACTCATTTTGAATTTGATGTCAGCAACATGTTTCAAAAAAGTTGGGACAAGGGCACATTTACTACTGTGTTGCATCACCTCGACTTTTAACAACACTAAACGTTTGGGAACTGAGGAGACCAATTGCTGTAGTTGTGAAAGAGGAATGTTGTCCCATTCTTACCTGATATACAATTTCAGTTGCTCAACAGTTCGGGGTCTCCTTTGTCGTATTTTGTACTTCATAATGTGCCAAATGTTTTAAATGGGAGACTGGACTGCAGGCAGGCCAGTTTAGCACCCAGACTCTCTTACTCATTATCTAGGCATCAAATCTGTTCAACCTTCCAACTGTTCATCCAAATATACATACATCTTTTCATATGTACATCTATCCAACCATCCATCTCTCTTTCCATATCTCCATCCATCCATCTCTCCATTCATTCATCTTGCTGTCCATCCATCCAACCATTTATCCATCTTCCTTTTATGCAACAGAAATCCCCCTCTTAATTCCTGCAAATATTCATCAACCATTGATTATTCCATCCATCTCTAGTCCATCCAACCAACTCATCTTTTCCCATCCAACCAACCATCCATTCTTATCTCCATCCATCAATTTAACCATCCATCCATCCATCCATTCTCCTCCCATAACCATCCATCTGTTCAATATGGATCTATCCATCCATCTTTCTATCCAGACCACTACAAACCACTCACTCTACCATCATAGCACGTTTAGCCAACTCACTCCCAATCAAGCATCCTGACCCATAAAGCTGACTTGGTCTCATTTATTCCTGAGCAGTGTTAAAGCTAATCACAAATCAGTTTTAAGATTAAGAGGACATAAAGCTTTCAAATTGTGTGCAATGAGCTGCAGTATTTATAGTATATAGACTGCATTCAGTGCATGATGCTGAACTAAGCTGCATTATATGTGAATAATGTGTCTTTCTCAAGGCACTCAGCAGGCGTAACTGAGAAGCTACACTGAGAGCAACCATAACAGAACTCCTCGTAACGCCTGAAACACTGATCGAAGATACAATTCTAACCGTATGCTGTATTTGCTGCTGCATGATCAGGGCACACTGCAGAAGTTCGTGGATGATTTGTTTGAGACGGTGTTCAGTACGGCTCACCGCGGCAGCGCCCTCCCTCTGGCCATCAAGTACATGTTCGACTTTCTGGATGAGCAGGCAGACAAGAGACAGATCAGTGACCCAGATGTGCGTCACACCTGGAAGAGCAACTGGTGAGCCACCACAGACACACATACACATGCTTCCAATCGTGTCCCAGCTCACTTCCTGTTCCATGCAGTGGTTCTCAGGCAGAGACTGACATGGATAGATTTGTAGTATTTTAGAGCACATACTACAATAGCTATTAAATGACAATCTGCTCAGTATTCTTTTTTTTATTTGTGTTCTTTCTGTTTTGATTCTCTCTCTCTCTCTCTCTCTCTCGTAGCTTGCCTTTACGGTTCTGGGTGAACGTGATCAAGAATCCACAATTTGTATTCGATATCCATAAGAGCAGTATCACGGATGCTTGTTTGTCAGTGGTGGCTCAGACCTTCATGGACTCATGCTCAACGTCAGAACACCGTCTAGGCAAAGACTCGCCATCCAATAAGCTGCTTTATGCTAAAGACATCCCCAATTATAAGAGCTGGGTCGAGAGGTATGAGACTCACTGTGATCATGATCCAAACCATTAAATCTCTCCCTACTGTTTTGCTTTGTTTGATTTTTTTTTTTTTTTTGGGCCCCAGCGTAACCTTTCTTGGCCCCTAGCAGGAAGAGTGAATTATTTAAAGACATATCTCAGCCAAATGAAATCTACTTGAGCTGGAACTATGAGAAGAGTTTTGCAAGCAAGTAAAGAAAGCTTATAGCCAGTTTAGCTTTGTGCAAACTCCAAGTCTAAATTGACCCACTAAATAAGCAGTACCATTTGTTCTGCATTAAAAATGTAACTATTATCATCCAGATCACTTCTAATATTGTATAATTCATCTTTCAGACTTTGGGCCACATCTCCGACTTGAATCCGATGATAAACACTATGATGGCTGCTACTTCCATTTGTAACTCTTTGACTTCCTTGTAGCCATTTTAATAGATAACCATATCATACAATGTCCAACAAGCAAATCTGTTTTAGATGATAAACATCTCAACTGGTTTCAAGTCAGTGTGTGATGGTGCTAAACTGGTTGAATAGAAGTTTTGCTGCAAGTCTTGGTGGAAAAAACTTCAGACACCAAATATTCGGACGTTAGACTAAATTTAAATTTGATTAGCCAAAATGTTATTTTTAGTACATTTTGGAAGAATGATCGAAGTGGCCATGAGCTCTGGAGTTTTGTTTTTTTTCTGCGTCTAACAAATGTCTTTGGAAATGTTTCTATTTACTTTATATTCTTGCCTAAGCTATCTTTCTGCAAAAGTTATTTTGGCTAACTAGCCTGTTTAACAAATACATAAAGATGTCTAAAACCTTGCTAGCTAAATATGATTCAATACACAGTGAATGTCAGGCTTTGACCAAGTTGTTGCCATAGCAAAATGGACTCAAGTATAATCAATTGAGTTTGTAATCAGATACTAGCTGGTAAAATATCCGTTTTTTAAAATATTTTAAGATTTTAAAATGCTAGAATTTTACTTGTGCTTGAGATGCAGGAAAATGACACTTAATGCAGTTCAGCAAAGCCTGTAGTTTTCAAAACATCTTGCGATAGAAAATTTCAAAAATGATTTTTGCCAGGCCACCACATACATTCTTTGATTACCAAAAATACCTCTGCTTCTTGTTACGGAATGAACATTGTTCCTTTGTAAACACCCTCACGATCAGCAGGGGCAGTAAGGTTGTGTTTGATTTTGGCCTGCTGGCAAATTCACATTGATTGCTAGGAATAAGCAAAACATTGATTGTGTGTGTGTGTGTGTGTGTGTGTGTGTGTGTATGCTTTCAGGTACTACAGAGACATCAGCAAGATGCCGAGTATCAGCGATCAAGACATGGACGCCTATCTGGTGGAACAGTCCCGTCTCCATGGCAGCGAGTTCAACACACTGAGTGCGCTCAATGAGCTCTATTTTTACATCAACAAGTACAAAGAGGAGGTGGGTTCAGCTCACAGCGTTCCCACAGGATCCATTCACACCCATTTCAGACTGATCCCAGACCTGCTTTATTCCATTTCACTGTTAACAGTTTTAATCCTCCCAGAAATGTTGGATGTATATTTTCCTTTATGCGATTACAAGTGATTATAAATACTGTATCAACTTTTATTCCTTTATAACAGAAAGATTGAGTCATGTGATCATGTATGAAAATGCTTGGTTAGATATGTCAGGTTTATGTGATATGCGGAAGTCTGTTTTGTGTTCACTTTTACTATCCATTATTTCATGTATTCATTTATCCATCCATCCATCCATCCCTCAAAGTATTAGTTCATCTGTCCCTCAGATACTCAAATAGTTAGTCTATCCATCCATCTCTCAAATATTTACTCCATCCATCCCTTAGAAATAGGAAGTCTGTCCATCCATCCATCCCTCAAAAATAGGAAGTCCGTCCATCCCTCAAATAGTAAGGACATCCAGCCATCCCTCAAATGTTTATCTCATATCTTTCCAAATATCTTTCCATTAATCCTGTCCTCAAATAGTCAGTCCATCCATCCATCCATCCATCCATCCATCCATCCATCCATCCATCCCATAGTCAACCTATCCATCTACCCCTGAAATAGTAAGTCCATCATCCATCCAGCCAGCCCACAAATAGTAAGTCCATCCATCCATCCCTGAAATGGTAAGTCCATCCATCTGTCCCATAATAGTAAGTCCATCCATCCATCCATCCATCCATCCATCCCACAAAGTCACTCCATCCATCCATCCCACAAAGTCACTCCATCCATCCATCCATCCATCCATCCATCCATCTCACAAATAGTAAGTCCATCCATCTCATAATAGTAATTCCATCCATCAGTCCATCCCATAAATAGTCACTCCATCCATCTATCCATCTCATAATAGTAATTTCATCCATCCATCCATCCATCCATCCCACAAATAGTAAGTACATCCATCCATCCATCCATTCATCTCAGTCACTCCATCCATCCATCCATCCATCCATCCATCCATTCATCCATCCCACAAATAGCAAGTACATCCATCCATCTATCCGTTCATCTCAGTCACTCCATCCATCCATCCATCCATCCATCCATTCATCCATCCATCCAACAAATAGTAAGTACATCCATCTATCCATCCATTCATCTCAGTCACTCCATCCATCCATCCATCCATCCATCCCACAAATAGTAAGTACATCCATCCATCCATCCATTCGTCTGTCACTCCATCCATCCATCCATCCATTCATTCATTCATCCATCCAACAAATAGTAAGTACATCCATCTATCCATCCATTCATCTCAGTCCATCCATCCATCCATCCCACAAATAGTAAATCAATCCATCCATCCATTCCACAGATAGTTAGTCCAGCCATCAATCTCAATGTCCATCAAACTATAAGTTTACCTTTCCAGTTTACAAATATTTGGATCTCTATCTGTCTGTCCATCCATCCAAACTGATAAACCTTTTACGACCCTAATTGCACATTGTGTGTGTGTGTGTGTGTGTGTGTGTGTGTGTACGCATGCACCAGCTTAACATCGGAAATTCAGTTCAGCACAGCAGATGGTCTTCTTACCTGCTTTTATAGTCTTTTTAAACCAGAAATGGAGTAAATGCTGCTTTTCTGCAGAAGAACACTTTTCTGCACATCAGGGAAGCGAGGCCAAGACTGTATATCCTGTACAGACTGTGTAGTCTATGGAATGAATAGCCTATTATTTCAGTTTATTCAAGATACATGCATTCATTTATCCATCCATTTATCTGTGTATCCAACCCACATCCATCCATGTATCGATCTATCCATCTATTAAAGATTGAGTTGATTCATAATTAATTGTCGATCCTTTAGATAACAGACATCAATGTTCCTGTAAAACAGTCATTTATACATAAACCAATTGCATAAAAACACTCAATAAAATCATCAATATCGTTTCAGTCAATTTTGAGGTATTTTTTAAAAAGATAAATTATGAGCAGAGAAAAAAAAATCTATATTGGCCAAGTAGAGCTGAGTTTTATATATTCATCCAGACTGCTTAAGAAAGTTGGTTAAGAAAAAGAAATCCATGAATTGCAAATTCCATTTCAGTAATATTGAGTCCATTTTGATGTGCATGTCTTATGAGATCATGCTTCATATTCATCCTGGGTTCCATTCAGCCTTTTCAAACGGTCCGTGACAAGAAAGCTGACTACAGAATATTGAATTAGAACATGTGTGTGTGTGTGTGTCTATCAGCTAATGGCTTCTCTTTCGCTCTCTCATCATGCAGATCTTGACGGCACTGGACAGAGACGGGTACTGCCGCAAACACAAACTGAGACACAAACTGGAACAAGCCATTAACCTGATGTCTGGCAGCAGCTGATGGAGCAGGAGGAGAGGAAGAGAAGAGGAAAGGAGAGGAGGAAGGGCGGGAGGGAATGGATGAAGAGGGAAGGGGGTTGGCTGGAAGGCTCTGAGGAACTGACCGGCACTGAAATGTCCACAGCTTGTGATGGGAAGAGGAGAGACTAAACACACTGGACAATCAACACTCAAGCAACCACAGCACACGGACGCCCAATATTTCACTATTTCTCTGGACCAGAACCTGCACAGCCAAACGCCGCCCGCCACTCTCTTCTCCATGTTCTATCTCTCTGTCCCACTATCTGTTATTCTCAATCTCAAGATTTAATTTTCATCTTTCCTCTATTCTCCCTCTATTTGGGTTCTGTCTTTCTGTTGCTCCCTCTTTATCTCTTGCTCCTTCTTCCTTTCACTGTCTCATGCAATGAAAAACTGCCAAAAAAAAGGAAAAAAAAAGAAACTTTTGGAATCGGACAACTGTGGATCACTAAAATACATTCCAATACGAAAAGGCGGCACATGCCGTTGCCGTGGAAGCCGTGCTGAATTGTAAAGCCAGTGCCATGAAGGCGGAATTAAGAAGCCGAAAGCAAAACGGTGACGTTTGTAAGCTCTGAGATTGAGAGAGGCCCAGTGGTCTGAGGGAACGTCTGAAAATTCATTGACAGCCCTCAGTCGCCATGGAAAATGTGAGAAAAGTGGGCATGGAACCCAGGAACCATATCCTCATCTCAAACAACATCACCATAGACCAACAAAAAATGCCTTTTCTCTCATCCTCGTCTCTCATGAACCTGGGGCCAAACGGACCTGAGCAGTATGAATCAGCGTCCTTCAGAGCTTGTCTTTCTGTTATGTCTAGACTCATCCCTGAACCCCGACTCGAGCATGGCCTCAAGCTGGCCATTTCTGCCCTAATGGGGTTTTTCCCTTGATATTGTAACCCCTAACCCATACCCCAAACCCCCTTCCTCACCCAATCCTCGGTTCCTTATCGTTTTTTTTTTTTTGTATTATACCACTGTGTTACTGTGAGGGTTGGAGTGTTTAAACTCAGATCTGTGGTCCTTCCCTGAAGGGAAAGAGTTTCGAGTGTTGTACTTTGATAACAGGCATCCTGACGTAATAGATCCGTCCATCCGAGAGCAATAAGTCAAGTTTAAACGGAAGCCATGAGTCGAAATTTCAGCGTCCCATTCCAAACCACGAAATTCCCATTGTGAGAACCTTTCTTTTTTCATTGTGTCACGATTTCTGAAAATCGAAGGTATATTGTGTAACCGTACACCAAGCACAACAGGGGAAAACTGTCACACTGATTATCTCTGATTGTTTTATCAGTTTATTGATTTAAAAGGCGTCTGAGACTCAGCTGTAGGTAATCGCGAGTCTCGGATATTCGTTCTTTCAGAGCTCCTCAGTTTGTCCCTTTGAAACGTATCACTAATCCAAACGTTGCATGTCAATTCTGTCTGCATTCTGCAAACGACACGGCCTTAAATCATCCGTCCACTTTAATTTTCCGCGACACTAGTGTCTCAAGGAAAACACAAGGTACTCTGGGAAGAAGTTGTAACCAAGACGCAGCAGATTGGAAAATATTACCAGCTTTTTTTTTTTTTTTTCCCTGCTCCATGATTCTGAGTTCTGCCCTTTTTGAATAGAGTATTTATTGTGCTTTCTAATTTATTGTGTTATTTATTATTCTCCAGTGCAAGAATGTACGATACGCTATTTGATGTACAGTATTGGTGATTGAGCATATCGTTTTGCCAAACGCTTGAGACTTTCCATACGTAAACACTTTCTTAAAGCAGTCCATGAGGATTTATGCAGCTGTGTGGAAATTTTTCATATTTTCATTATAATGTGTACATTTTGAAGGTCAAGGGAGGTTAAAGTAATCCAAGCAAACACAATTAAAATTAACAAAGCAGAATTCAGGTGGGATTTGTAGGGGGAAAGGAGGAAGTTGTCCTTGAAAGTAGCAAAGACATTATTATTCATTATGCTTTCAGTTGGGCTGTAAATGCAAAATGTTCTGTAGGTGCTTCAATGGCCTTTAGCAGAAATGAAATCCTCAAAAATTTGCATAAATTATTGCGATTTCCTGTTTCCATTTGGAGGAATCCTCAGATCCTTTGGAGTTTCAGTTATTAATTCCTCATAAATTGGTTGATTTTACATATTCCTGGTGCTTCATTAAACAAAACACCAGAAACTATTCGCACCGTATTTGAACGTATTTCAGTCCAGTCTTATTTCCAGCTCGCGTTTGAAAGAAGTTTGGAGTTTAAAAAGTCATTAATGGCCAATATTTTCATGAAATTGCTTCCCGAATCACGTCACGTCGCCGGGTGAGGTGTTTGCACCAGAATTTGGAGCTTATTAGCATTTAAAAAGAAGGTGCTATGATAATGAAGTCATATCCTTTTGAGCATTTTAGGTTGTTTTTTTTTTTTTCGTGGGGCGGAAGCAAGATGAGGAGAGGAGGAGAAATCGGGGCCGGCTCGTGTGGAATCTGGGTCTGTTGCAACAGGAGACGCGACAACTTGTGTGCTCGAGCGACAAAGGTGCCAGGTCAGCAGAGAAACCACTCAGTAAAATTAAAACCAATCATAAATCTACACCAAAAAAAGAAATATATAGAAATAAATATATCTATACGGTATATCAAGATCAGTTTAATTGACCACATCTCAAGGTTTACATCCGAATTCCTGAACTGTGAGTAAAAGCCAAACGTACTGTCGGGAAGGGCCTCCTTCTCTGCATACGCACTGCCTGTAAGACTAACGGCCATCAGGGCGATTGATTTTCTGTTTGTCTCTCTCTCTCTCTCTCTCTCTCTCTCTCTTTTTTTTGTGTGTCTTAATAGAGAGTTTCACGTTAAGTACTCCTCTAGCCATATGATCCGACGTCGTCTCTTTAGTTTTTGCAGCACAGCCGTTCTAACATGCTTCAAGTGTGTAAAAGTGAAAAAAAAAACAAAAAAAACAAAAACGCATACTATTAAAAGCACCTGTACTCGTGAGGAAGAGAGGAAGGAGGGAGTGAGGGGGAAAAAATTGTGTTTTTCTGTAGAATCGCTAGAAAAAAATGTCTGTTTTTTGATCCATAACAACATTTCAGTCAGTGTTCTAGTTATAAAAGATGTTAAAAAAAAAACACACATTTTGTCTCAGATGACTTGATTCTAATTTATTTGTCGGGTTTTTTTCTTTCTTCCTTTTTTTTTAATTGTTGTCTGTTTCTCCCAAATGTTATAATCAATTATATGGTTGAGACTTGTTTACAGTTTCTTAAGATAAAAGGAGTTTATTAACATTAATAATGTGTCTGGAGAGGAAGTAGCTTTGTGTCTGACTGCCTGATTGACTGAGGAATGAATGACTGCTTTGCCTAGTCCTTAATTCTATATAAATATATAAATATATTTTGTATAATTATTGGTTCCAAATGGTTTCTTTTAAATTATTGTTATTTTTTTTGGTTCCGTCTTTGTTTTATAATTTTCGTCTTTTACATTTTTTTTTTACTTTAAAGTCAGTTCACAGGAATTGTAGAAATGAGTCTGTTCAAACGCTGGCTGCAATGAAGTGTTTTGTATATATTTGCACTTTTTTTTACTCGACGCGCAACGGTTTTTGAAAGATCGGACTCTTGGCGGCATTCAGACAACAAGCATGGTGTTCTTTTATTTTCTGTTTTGCTAATTAAAAGATATGTGGATGATGCTGTATATTTCTTGAATGTTTCTTTGTATATGTTGTCATCTGCAAGGACTATTTTCTCTCAACAGATTGATGTTTTCATTCAAATAAAGACAAGTGGCTCAGTGAAAACCCGGTGCTGATCAGACGTGAGATCAGATAAAATAATGTGTGGGTCCTAAATATGTGTCTGTTAAAGTGCAATCACAATATGATTTCTATACAGTACCAGTCAAAAGTTTGGACACACCTTCTAACTCAATGGTTTTTCTTTATTTTTAATAATTAAGAGTCACTTCATGTCTTAAAGTAATGATGGATGTCGTTTTTCTTTACTTAGTTGAGTGGTTCATGACGCAATATGGATTACTACAGTTGTGGTGTTGAATAGGGCTGTATCATTTACTATTTACTGTTTGATCTCAAACGCATTAAGAAAGCAAGAAACTCGTCCACTAATTAACTTTTGACGAGGCACTCCTGTTAATTGAAAAGCATTCCAGGTGACTACGTCATGAAGCTGGTTAAAATAACGCCAATAGTGTGCAAAGCGTCATCAAGGTAAACGCTGGATACTTTGAAGAATCTAAAATATGAGACATATATTTAGTTTTTGAACGCTTTTTTGTTTACCACATAATTCTATACATGTTCTGTATATTATTTCATAGTCTTGAGGTCTTCAGTATTGTTCTACAGTGTAGAAAATAGTCCAAACACAGAAAAACCTATGAATGAATGAATGGATGGAGTAGGAGGTGTACAAACTTTTAACTGGTACTGTACATGTCTTAATGCTTAATGCTTAGGGTTTTTTTTCATAATCCATCATAATGGCCAAGACACAGGAAGATATGATGATGATATGATGGGTAATGTTTTGCATTAAGTGTTCCATAACATTAACAAACAATAAAGTACAGCAATAACAAGCTATTACTTATTTTAACAAAGTACGTTAGCATACATAACAACAAAATCCATTTGCATAATGTCTAGTCTATCTATGACTAAAGATAAATCACATAAAAAATAAATTCTAAGTTATAAATTGTTGACATCCGTGTGTAAATATTAAAACTTGCTTTATCCACAATTCTGAATTTTTGTTGGTTAGGTTGTTTGTCATTATAGGCTTCATTTTACTGACTGAAGAGGATATGATGGAAAAAAAACTTCAGTTAATACAAATATTAATTATTTTATAAACGTTATAGGGTATTAATGATGTTAGTTAATATGGTAAATAATGTCAGTTCAGGGAACCTTAATGCAAAATCTTAGAACTTTATTAATATTAAAACAGATTCATATTCAAGCTATGTAGTAGTTTCAAAATCAGAAACTCCACCACCAAGCACTAAACTACCAGAACTACAACAAACAAAAGAACCTCAGGGACTAAAAATTACACAGAACACAATAACCAAGACTTCTTGTATCCATACACAGATTACGAATGCAACAAAACAGGACATGGGTAAAATGTGCTAAATGTTAATTACAAGGAATAAGCAGAAACAATAATCATGGACTGGATCTTAAATGACTCACTTGAATGTGGACAATAAACTCACTGTGAAAAATGAAGTGAGATAAAACTAATTATTCTATCCACATTCACTGGATATGAGCAATCGTGCGCTCTGATTGGCTACTCTACTATTAGGCTATCAGTTCATATACCAAGAGTAGAGAAAAACAAAATGGCAGAGCATTTTGCTGAACCAGCTGAAGACAAAATAAAAACTCTACTCGAAAACAAAACCCCCCAAAATACAAAAAAAGATTAAAAGTATTTGATAGTTAGAATGTATATATACATATTTTTTTCAAGAATTATTATTATAGCATTTTTCAAAATTGCTACTGTCATTTCACCAGTTTGTTTACATTCTACATCTTTAAGCATTAAAATCTGTTGAATTAAGAAGTTTGAAAATTACGTCATTGAAATGTCCAAAGAAGAAATAAATTAATGTCTAAAGCTATTATATACCTCGGCACGACAGCAAGACACTAAAGTCAATTCGTGTAGCCGTCGATATAAAGTTTTTCTCATCTCATTATCTCTAGCCGCTTTATCCTGTTCTACAGGGTTGCAGGCAAGCTGGAGCCTATCCCAGCTGA
>JAPEKL010000002.1:57574782-57584996 GCA_028877455.1 Bagre pinnimaculatus
AACCCTATGGATTAGGAATGGGATGTCACTTAAGCTCAAGGCAGGTGAGCAAATACTTTTGGCAATATAGTGTATCTGATATACCACTCAACGCCAGCCAATATTATTCATTTAAATATTTGATAACAGCGTCTCTTACAGGAGTGCCGGCTGCAGGGTTTATCTTAATGCGCTCATACTATAGAAATGCATTATCGTTTCTATAGTAACAAGTAATTTGCGGGAACTTGAATGACCGACCCATTGCAGAATCCAAGACTAATAATAAATTATTTAAAAAGCAAAGCATAGAATTATTGATACAGTGGAGTTTTATGTAAGCAGCTGTTTTAATATTTATGGAAGGAGTCTTTGGTGTCGCGGCATGTCTCAGCAACATGACAAGCTTTTGAGAGAGAAAACGAGGCTGGTTAGGGAACAACAGTTTATAAATGCTATAACACGAGAGGAACTAACTTGTTTAACATTGCTAAATTGCTGTGGGCTAAGAGGGTTAAAACACTGAGTCATAGTGTTATAGGAGAACAGTAGCTTTCGAATGGTAACCTTTACATAAAACAATATGAAAATGTAATCTTGCCACACATCTGGTTCACTTTTTCCTCTGTATAGTCTATGGAGTGTGACGAAGCTGGAGCAGGAGCTTCAACAAAGCAACAGCAGCAGCCATCTTCATCTGCACCTACAGAGGAGGAGGAGGATGGCTGGACGGTGGTGCGCAGGAAAAAGTGACCCAAGCTCCATTATGAACAAGTTACAAACTCTGGAGGGCCACAAATGCTGTGTCTGGAAAAAAGAACTTGTGATAAAGGAGCAGATGTCGACATCTACATGGTGATAGTGTGGGTGGGAATAAGACTGTTTATGATACATGGTGGTAAAAAAATCATCTGAACTTGCTGTGTACAGTTGTTTTCCAAAAACTGTTTTCTTTTAATTTAAGATGCTCCAGTTTGGTCTTCTCTGCTTTTCTCACAGCCCTTTTTGTTCCTGGGTAAGACTGTAAGCTCCATTTCACAGGTCGTGTTTTAGTGCTTTCATTACGTCTCATCTTGGCTCGGCTCGGCTCAGCATGCCCTCGTGTGGAAAGGCTGAGCTCTGCAGGACACGTCTGCCGTGAGTCCGAGTCTTGCGTGTGTGTGTTCAGGGACACTCACAACGTCTCGACCTTCTCATCACCCTGACAGTGTATTTTTTTTTTCTGAATTTAATGCTTTTGAATATTGTGATTTATCCTTATAAAGTATGTTTATACACACATAAAACATTGAACAATTGTTCGTATAACACGCTGTTTTCAATATCCGTTTACAGTACTAGTCAAAAGTTTGTACACCTGAACTCGTAGAACACTGAAGATATCAAAACTATGAAATAAAAGTATCCACTGTTTACATCGCTGACGCTTTGCACACTATTGGTGTTATCTTAACTTCATGAGGTAGTCACCTGGAATGCTTCTCAACACGTGTGCCTTGTCAAAAGATAGTGGATGCATTTCATGCTGCCTTAATGCGTTTGACGATGACAAATAATAAAATGGCCCTGTTCCATACAGTATTATGTCCAGAACTGATCAACTAAGTAAACGACATCCATCAAAGTGTCTATAGAAATAAACATCGAATTCGAAAGTGTGTCCAAACTTTTGACTGGTACTGCACAGCTATGCTTCTTATAACTATAAATGATATTAAATGCAAACAAACACTTAAGAAAAAAAAAGTTTATACCCCTGCTCTGAAAGGAGGGCAATACTGGTTTACCTCTGTCCGAAACACCCTTTTTCTCAGCAACCACAAATCATAGCCGCTTGGGGTTTTATACCATGTTTATTTTCAGGTCTGTCACACATCGACTTCCTGTTTACTGATTATGAAACATACTGTACAAAATTTTTGTAACACTTTTCTAAGCAACTACAAATCACAACGGCTTGATATTTGGTACTGAGCTTCAGCTTGGGGTTCTATACCATGTGTACCGTTTTCAGGTCTGTCGCACATCGACTTCCTGTTTACCGACAATGTATTTACGAAACATATAGTGTGGATTTTGACGCCATTTCAGAATGACAGTTGTTTCAGGGTTAATTATTTGTTGAATTCAGAATAATTGTCCGATTGCTTGCAGTCTGATAGAGGGGAGAGATATGCAAGTGAGCAGTAGCTCACAGTTGATCTTGTTTGACAACTTGCTTTTGGTAGTTTAATTTCAGATTTTCTGATCACAGGATGGTGTAAGCATAGATGCAGGGAGTTATTTGGTTTTCTACACTCGTGATTTCCTGACAGTCAAATTTGATTTGTTGTACAACCTCCAGGTAGCTGAGTAACAGGAAGAGTTCCGGTATACCACACCAGGGCTGGTATGCAGAGAACACACAGTATGGATGTAACCATGTATGAATACATTTATTCAGAAATAACACCATGTGTTTTGTACAAATATGAACAGGGTCCTAATGGCTAGAGAAGCGGCTTTGGGACCAAAAGGTTGCCAGTTCAAATTTCCCGGACCAGCAGGAAGTGCCCTTGAGCACAGTACCCAACCCGCAACTGCTCCCCGGGCTGCTCTGGATAAGAGAGTCTGCTAAACACATGTAATGTAATGTAACAGGAAGTCGCTATTCATTTGTTTGTCCTTGCCAGAAATGATCACGTCATGTGAGTGGGAGGGATTTTACAAAGGTCAAATTAAAATCATCTTAAGTGTACAATTGAGTATTCAAAAGATGGTGAGTCAGGCTCAGGGTGGGCGAACACGTTATTAGAAAAATGTAATGCTTGTTCACCAATGCAAAATAATAAACTTGAGGTTTTCAGTTCACTCACCGTTTGTACTTTCATATGGCCAAGCAGCTGGAGATCAAGCTTGCAGCATGAAGAAAGAACGACCACTCATTCATCCATCCTTAGTAACTGCCTGGTCAAGATTATAGTGATTTATGTTCAGCTAGTAATTCGTTTTCTTGTTCTGTTTCAGGAACCAACTTAAAAAAAAAAAACTGATTCAAGCCTTTAACTCTGGCTATGACGATTTGAAGTATGAAAGACGGACAGTAGCGTTGTATTACCTCCCTGACACACGGTACTAAATTTCAAACTTGCTGCTGTGTCAATCATAGCGCTCTCACACCCCAACCATCCCTGAGCGTACCCTGAAGCACTTGGTGTTTAATTCAGAGTGATGGTTTATTCATTCATCAGCAGAACACAAAGGTCAAGAGTTCATCTCTTTATTTTGTCTTCAAGTCTTGTACTCCTGTATAGTGCTGAATGTTCACAAACAACAAGCATTCCTCACACGGCCAACAAATATAAAAAGGTGAAGCTGTATTTACTTATTTATTTTTAAACTTTTGAAGCTTAGGGCGTCAAGGCACTATTGTATCATATAAACCATATGACTGTCCTACACACCGAGATGAGTGGATGATAAACCGTCGACAGCACACACAGAGTTCATATGCACCATGTAGAGAGATCAAAGCTTCTTTAAATATTTATAAAAATTATAGTTTTGAGGTTCTAGCTAAGAAAACTGTGTGCTCATGAGACTGTTCCTTCTGGTTTTTAGCCTTAATACAACACGACGTACTGAAAAGTGTTTCTAGCCGTGCACTGGTTACCAAACTGTGTGTGTGTGTTAAGAGCTTAACCAGGGGTGTTGGAGGCATTCTGCTGCAGTGGCTCGTTTCTCTGGTATAAATTCCAGCATGGTGAGGAGGAAGTCGCTGAACTGAGCCGCCTGCTCCAGCGGCCACTCGTACTTCTCCAGCAGCACCTCGAACAAACCCCACGGCTTCAGGTTACTGATGTGCCGCAACTCGCCTGCACACACGGCCGACAAGAGAGTGACGTTAACAGGGGTGGGTTAAAAAGAGAGTGAGCAGGAATATATTCGAGTCATTTTTACTAAAATACAGGTCTATATTTCTGACCAGGAGTGTCAAAAATGCAGCTTGATAAAGGTTCTAATCTGGCCTGGCAAATTAATTTAAGGAGCTTATTTGTGAACCGGAACTGAATTCAAATAATCAGGAGAGAGTTTCTCTCTTGTTGCACTGGAGGCAAATAGAGCGCTACCGTAGAAACTCAGCTACTGATAATCATTGTTTAATCGTGAGTAAGTGGAGTATCCCAAGCTCGTATTCTTTTCCCCAGAGCCAGAAAGGGCTGTTGAGGCACCGCTGATGACATTTTAACAGTCCATCATTGGTGTCTAGGGCATTTAAATTTGGCAGAGCCCACCCCTCATCAAGCTTGATCAATGGACTGGGGGGGGGGAAACCAAAGCACCCAGAGGAAACCCATGCAGAAAGGCCCTTCGTCGGCCATGAGGTTCAAATCCCGACTGTTCTTGTTGTGAGGCAACATCAAGCTGCTCTGCCACCACAAGAACACACCCTGGAGGTGTTTAATTAGTATCAAGTGTTTCCCGTAATGACTGGGTTCCAAGCACACGCACAACATGCTCTGAAGGATCCCTGAATGTAAATGCACTTTAAGTCTCGGTGAAGGTGAGGCGCTGCAGAGCCGCCGTGTTGCTCACGTTCACGTTGCTGCAGTTGTAGAAATGAGTAAACGATAGGGTTTTTGACCTTTCCGTTCAACACAGAGTCCCGCTGAATTAATTATTTTTCCCTTCTACATTTAGAAATTTCTCTAGTTCAAAAACCTTCCCATACTGATCAATAACAACTAACTTAGCTGAATAAAGCACTACGTGCGCCCCCTGTCATGGCAGCGTAGTTACCGTTGCTATCGGGTTACGCGACGGTGCAAAGCCTCTATTCATATCAGTGAGTTCAAAAGACCTGCACAGATCATTTCAGGTTCATGTGTCAACTGGCGTCTTTTTAAAAATGACTTATCCCAAAGTATTTCTATGCAAAATGTCCAAGACCATACTATATGAAATGATATAATCAAAATAAACTTCACTGGATATCATGGTGGGATGATGATAATAGTTAAAAATCAATCATCTAGAAAAAGTAAAAAGTCTGAGAAACCGCACGAGTCGAACCATGAGGTAATCCACCGTATCTCTTTCTCTGTAACTGGTTTTATCCAGACACGGTGACTCAGTGATGTACGGAACTGAGCTTGGGTGTGTTTTATGGCTGACGGGACAGGTGATCGCTCGAGTTAGACACACGAAACCTCGAGCTGTAGTTAGAAACCAGAGCTTCATGTCTACATCCTTCGCTGCTTTAGTAACTCTACACAAATCAGAGGATCTCTAAACGGGGATCTTCCCTGCACTTGTATTTGACCTAATAATACCAAGAGGAGCTGTTATGTCAGCTGTTACCCTAGTTACATGGTCCCTCACTCATTCTTTTTTTTTTAAGATATACACGTTTAACAAATATGTAAGAAATGAAAACCGATATGGGAGCAAGTTTTCCACAAAGGTAAACGTTACTATAAACAGATTTAAAAAAAAAAAAAAAGTACGTCAGCTGCTACATGTCAGGTCACATCCCCCAGGAGTTATAGGAGTTGATTAACAGTATGTCTGAAAGCATTTTATTCCTTCATAGCTACCTTTACTGTTGTAACGTTCCTGTTGTCACTTGCGTTAGAGCAGCTATAAACAGTTTTCTCTCCCTCTTGAAGGTAAGATTTAACCAGAGCGTCAGTGACGCAGTAGTTCAGACCGTGAGAAACCAGACTCGTTTATAATTAGCCAAGATGTTCTTCATGAGCACAATTTTTGATCTTCCAAACAAAACAATCAGAATCAAAATCCGTTACACTCACTCAGTGAGGAGTAGCGATTTCCCTGAAAGTTCGTTAACCGGCCTAATTAGCGACATCACAAAACCAGGGAGTAACTACTGTGCAGACTGATTAGAGCTTCCAATCAAAATCCATTGAAAACTCAAAGGAGGAGTAGTGATCTTTTTGTAAATTGTGGACGGACAGACAAAAGACGCCGCGTCTTTATTTTAAAAATAACAGCATTTGGATTTATTACTGATGCACGATGAGTGGACGAGGGAGCACACACACACCACTGGCTTGTGATATAACTGAAATTGGATCGGTCACTCAGGAACGGGTGACATTTATTGGGTAAACTCGTTCGCTGAGCTCTAGGCTGGTTCTGAGGCTCTGATCCGTACCACACTGCAACTGTGATAAATGTGACAGGCAAAAGATTACACCGCAGTCATTAGAGCCCAAATCCTCACTTTGCCTCCTCTGGAATATCGTTTACAAGCGAGCCTGGAAGTAATGACAACAATAACGATGTGCCCACACACACACGACACAAATGATCGGAGAGCTCTGGAGCAGGCACTGCATTCGAGTGCGATCTGACGTTTCTAAGCGTTATCTTACCTCTTCGGTTGAAGTACTCTCGTGAATATCTGCCTGAGAGAGCAAAATGAGAAGGGATGGCTCCCAAGAGCTCAATGATATGAGCTAAGTGATCTATGAACAAACAAAAAGCACACAATCCATCAGTCCCCAAATGAAAACACTTCACTGTTAAAGAGGGATGGGGTTTAAAAAGCAAAAGGGCACACTGACCTTCATCCCGAGTGTAGTCTTCCCCTGAATGTGGTTCAAACAGATAGTCTCCTGTGGCCAACTCAAACGCCTGCAAAACACGACCCATACATCAGCATTAAATCCAGCACTGGCAGGAACACCGCTGAACACAACAGAACAGCGTTGGACAATGCAAACCTTATCGTGTACGTTCCAGTAATCTAGCCATATACAAGACATTTAAAAACTCAACTATAAATTATTTATATGTACAGTATAAATAAAATAAATATACACAGTATACAAATCACCACAATATTTATTCTATCCACATTCACTGGATATGAGCAATCGCACGCTCTGATTGGCTACTCTACTACTAGGATATCAGCTCATACACTGTGAGTAGAGAAAAACAAAATGGTGGAGCATGTCGCTGAACCAACCGAGGATGAAATAAAAACTCTACTCAACTAGATAGAACTCGGATGCCTCCGCCCGGTAGACTACACGCCTTATTAAGTTGTGGATGGACATTTGACCTCACAGTAATCTTGACCTGGTGAAATTACTTGCATCAGCCTTGGAGACATTTGTGTTCAAGGTTTTTGGACAGACATTTGACCTCGACCTTAGACATTTTGATCTCAATCAGTTCATGTTTGTCCCAAAGCCCACAAATGGTGAAAGTTTGGTGAAATTCCTTTCATTAGCCTTTGAGATATCGCGTTGACAAGGTTTCGGGACGCACGCACGGACAACCCGAAAACATAATGCCTCCTGCACCTTAAGGTGGCGGAGGCATAAAAATGCAAAATATGGAATTAAAGTATTTGATGGTAAAAGCGTATCTTTTTATTTTTCAAGAATTATTCACAAATTGTCGTCTTCGATTCGTTCAATATCATGCTAGTTGAACAGACTGTATCAGATATACCACTCAACGCCAGCCAATATGATTTAAATAGTCCGAATTTCTCGACCAATCAGCACGATTTCCTATAAATCACCTGCGTATTTCTATTATTTCTCGATAATCAGCTCGAGCGACTCAGCAAAACGGCGGCCAATCACTTCGTCACTGTAAGTGAGGAAGAATTACAAATTTGAAAAGAAAATGCTGTTCCTAAAAGCACTAAAAGGTGCTACGAAGTTTGGTCTAAAACTATTCAAACGTAAGGTGGAATTGTGATTTATTTTATGAGACTCGGTGTAGATAAGTCTGCACACATTACATTTGCATGCTGCTTTTGAAGTTTGAGATAAAAAAAAATATTTTAATACAATTTTTAAAAAATAATCACCTGTGCATTAATACTAACACAATTATCCACCTCAGGCTCCATGAATATCGGTGAATAATAACCTCGACTTCATCTCGTTTATTATTCACTTCACCTTTGGTGAATAACTGTTAAATAATCCGAATTTCTTGACCAATCAGCACACACGATTTTCTATAAATCACCCGTGTATTGATAAAGAAAATTAACCAACACCAACACTTCTGACCAATCAGAATTGAGAATTCAGAAGTGTTGTGGTATAAAAGTCCGCTCCACTCAGATTTTGTTAATTAACATCACAGGCACATTAAGTTTTGGTTTGTTTTTTTTTTTCTTCTGACCTGTACAGAACTGTTCATGTTTTCACTGAACTGCTAAAGGCTATAAAACCCAGCGTCTCACCATACACGCCGTGCTCCAGATGTCTGCCGGAGGACCGTACTCGGCCCCGATCAGCACCTCCACTGCCCGGTACTGGCGCGTCTGAATGTCCTCTGTGAAGTGTTTGTGCTGCAGAGAGAAGTACAGCAGCAGGAAGCGTTACTACGAGTAGTCGTGCGAGTCTGCGTTTGCTCACAACATCCATGCTCGTTTGGAAATCAATAAATTACAGAAGTAGTCATGTATTAATGACAGAAACATGGGTGACACTGTGGGAAAGCAATAAATTAGTGATTCGCTGCTGTTTTTTAAATAGTGAATATTAAAAATAATGTATTTTCAATACACTTGAGAGACACGGGTGCACACATCACATCATTTATAAACATCTGTATGAATCCTCGTGCTTTCAACAGTGCATATTTTATATCTGATGCTGTGTGAAGAATGACTTTTTTTTTTTTTTTAAACACACTGCTGGTTCCATTTTTAGTCGCAGTAGAGTGTTTGTAAAGCAAAGCTCTGACCAATCAGGTTGCTAAATCCAAAAGAAAAAAAAACTGATTTGTCAGGATTTTAATGATGAAATATAACTAAAAATCTCAGTTTGTCTATTTTTGGGACACCAATATGTGGGGTGTGTACAGTACGTGACGTCACACTTTAACTGCGGCTGAATATACAAGCAGCAAAAACCTCTTTATGGCCGTCGGCCATCTTTTTTGATTACTGATAACAGGGTTTCCCCTTGAAAAACTGGAAAGAGTCGTGACCCCCTGAGCACAGTGTGGTGCAAAGAATACGGCGGCATAGGCGGCGTGTCAGCTAGGGATGTCCAGGGGCATGCTCCTCCCGAAAATTTTGAAATATAAGGGTTCATTTCATGGCTTCTGATGACATCCAGAGTCGATTTTTTTTTTACTAGTTCAACATGTTGGGGAAAAGGTTATATTTTACTGAAAAAAACAGTCAATCCAATGCGTCTCACAAGCAGCGTCCTGTTTCAAAGCAGACTGCAGTTTATTTCACAGCAAACAAAGTGAATGGTGATGCAACATGGTGCAAGATGTTCAAAATACTGATCATTAAATCCTCCAGCTGATCAGCAACATGCAGCGAACTGGTCGTCATGGTCTGTCGCGGAGTTGTTTTGCGCAGTTTTCTTTGTGAAAAACAACGTAATTAATTAAGCTGCAACCCGTCAGTGTTTTGCTCACTCGTACCCGGCTTGAAGGCGCCGCCACTTTTGCGTAACTTGCCTATGAATATTAATTGCGCATCGCTCATCCAGTCAACACGGGATACCGCACGCATTCAGCCAATCAGAGCAGAATACTTTGCTCCGACAGCAGCTGTGAGCTTGCACGGACTGTACTGATGACCTGCTCAAAGGCTACGAAACACATGCATGTTGATTCTCGCTTTATACCGTAGGCCTAAATTGTAAGCATCGCAGCGGTGGTTTAACGTGTAGCGGGATGTCGCTAAGCATATCGGTCAATAAATTAAGCATAGCGGGGCCACTACGGTATGACGCTTTAGGGGAAACCCTGCCATATGTGGTGTGTATACAGTACGTGACGTCCCACTTTAACTGTGGCTGCATACAAGGAGCAAAAACCTCCTCATGGCCATCTTGGTTACTGATGATAATATATCTAGAGAGCAAGTTAGGTTAGATAGCTGATACTACCTTTACAAAAAAGAAGTTTATTTAGGTGTGCTTCTAGTATACGTCTTTTAAACTAAAAATAAGAAAGTATGCTTTCAGTTTACTTTTTATTTACTTAAAGATATACTTAATAAAGTTATACATAACTATACTTGGTTTATACTGAAAAAGTCTAAGTATATTAAGCTTATACTTAAACTTTTGATCAAGATATACTTAAGTATTAAAATATTTGTGCCTTATGTTTAAGTGGACTTGCCCTGTAGTTGTGCTTATCCTTTTGATAGTAGCCGATAAAATACTTCTTTTTCACACATATTGGCTTCTTTGTGATATACGGCAGCATGTTTTAAATCCCATCTTTTA
>JAPEKL010000002.1:58716002-58726850 GCA_028877455.1 Bagre pinnimaculatus
TCTCTTTCTCTCTACCTTCCTGTCTCACTGTCTCTCTTACTTTCATGCTCTCTCACACTCTTCCTTCCTGTCTCACTCTCACTTTCATGCTCTCTTTCCCATCTCTCTTGCTCTCTCTACCTTCCTGTCTCACTGTTTCTCTTACTTTCATGCTTTCTCTTTCTCTCTACCTTCCTGTCTCACTGTCTCTCTTACTTTCATGCTCTCTCACACTCTTCCTTCCTGTCTCACTTTCATGCTCTCTTTCCCATCTCTCTTGCTCTCTCTACCTTCCGGTCTCACTGTCTCTCTTTCTTTCATGCTCTCTCTCACACCCTTCCTTCCTGTCTCACTCTCTCTCTCGCTACCTTCCTGTCTCACTGTCTCTCTTACTTTCATGCTCTCTCTCTCACTCTTCCTTCCTGTCTCACTGTCTCTCTTACTTTCATGCTCTCTCTCTTCCTCCCTGTCTCACTGTCTTTCTCACGTTCACTCCCCATCTCTCTCTCCCTCTGTCTCTTTCTATATATGTCTCTCTCTCTCCTGCCCTTCCTGTCCACTGTCTCTCACTTTCATGCTCTCTCTCCCTGTCTCTCTTACTTTCATGCTTTTTCTCCCTCTGTCTCTTTCTATATATGTCTCTCTCCCTCCTTCCTTTCCTGTCGCACTATCTCTCTCACTTTCATGCTTTCTTTCCCATCTCTTTCTCTCTCTCTGTGCAGTGCGACAGGTGTACTCCTCTCCTTTTCTAAGTGGCCTGTCGTGGCTGGAGGGCTCCAGTGCTCACTCTCTGTCTAGCCCGTACCCATCACCCCCTTCCTCCTGGCACAGTGGTACCTTCAGCAGGACCCCAGTGCTCCCCCACAGCTCCTCCACCACCTCTCCTTTCCATCCCTCCATCCCTCTGTCCTCCATCAGAGCCCCTCGCTCCGAGCTCCACTCACCCGGCCTGGACTGCAAGGACAGTGTGAAAGGTGAGAGGGTCAGTCCTGCAGCGGGAGCTGAAGGTGTGGGGGGAGTTTATACCATCAACCAGGTCGCCAGTGGTAGTGTCTACCCACACGATCACGGGCCGCCACAGGCGCACACACACACTCACACACATTCTCTAGGACACTACAGCTCCTACAGCAACCCAGCTCAGGACTTCAGCAGCATTGGCCTTTATTCACCATCTTCATTCTCGCCGAAACTACGCAAGATGAGTCTCTCTCCCACAGGTGAGAAGTCTCTCTCTCTCTCTCTCTCTCTCGCACAGGTGAGAAGTGACTGTGCTTTATACAGGATGTTCTTGTGCTTTCCTTTTGTTTAAAAAATATTTTATATCACAGTGATGTTAAATTCTCAAATCTGATTGGTCAAAAGGTGTTGATTAATACTCTATAACAGCAGTTCTGACAGTAGTTATGGCTGCAAGTAATATTTTATTTTCTGTTAATGCACTTGTCCCGATTATTGTTTTTATGGTAACAACTAACCTACAACTTTCATTAAATTTACTATTCTATTCATTGTTGATCAATAAAAATTTTGCTCTGGTATAAGAGTTATGGTATAAAATAATAAACTTTGGGGTGTAACAGTAACTCCATTTCATCAGGCCGCATCATTCCTCCCCATCGTTGATCATTTTCCTGTAACGTCCCCAAGACTTTTATTCTTTCCTTAAACTATTGGACAGTAGTTGAATAAATTGATCCATTGCTACAGAGAAAAGTCTCAATTTACAAACTTATTTATTACTTTAAATGAAAGTAAATTAATGCTTTTGGTCTCAGAAACGCGCGAGTGTGTGAACTGCGGAGCCACTGCTACCCCTCTGTGGAGGCGCGATGGTACGGGCCACTACCTGTGCAATGCCTGCGGACTGTACCACAAGATGAACGGACAAAACAGACCTCTGATCCGGCCTAGAAAGAGACTGGTATGGCCTTTTTTGTTCCTAATCTAGCAGAAGATGGAGCGCTGATTGCAGGCAATTTAATCAGCCATTTAAATATCGAGTTAAAATGATAGGGTTTTTTTCATCGTTCTGTCTATCTCTCCTCTCTCCTCTGTGACCTGTGTAGGTTGTGAGTAAGAGGGCAGGGACTCAGTGTGCCAACTGCCAGACGAGCACCACCACACTGTGGAGACGGAACGCCAGCGGGGAACCCGTGTGCAATGCCTGTGGGCTTTACTATAAACTCCACAATGTGAGAGCGCCTCTCTTTTACACTTCTATACTACTAAAGGAAGGCTGTCTGTCTCGCTGTCTCTCTGTCTGTCTGCTCACCTGTGCAAATCGACATGGCTGGACACACATACTCCATACTTTACTTATGGATTGGTGACACCACAGAGGCGCCCAAGACGACATTTGTGAGTTTTCAAAACATAGGATTAGAACTAAATCCATCACACTGTTCACTTCCCATAGACTACATGCTCAAGCTAGCACACTGCGCGAAGCCTTGGCGGGGAAACCCGTCCCTGACTCCCCTGAGAGTTTCAATTGTACGGGACCTCGCAATCGGCACTCCTCGCCAGAGACTTCCGCTAGGTCCGAGTCTATGTCACTGAGGAGACGTGATGAGTGCTTTACGTTATTTTGACAGAACACACGTGACCACTCAACTCTCCACTGGGCCATTCAGAGGAAATCAGGTTCACGGGCGATAACTAATATTTTTTTCATGACAAATGTATCCTTACACACCAACATCCTAGATTTCTAACTTTGTTCGGGGAAATACAGTATTGTCAAGTTATTCACACGGCAAAACAAGAGAACTTGAAGAAAATAAGGATGAGAATTGAGTCTTGAGTTCTGGATATTGCAGGAGTTGGCAGAGGGTGAAAAAAAGGGAAAAAAAAGGTTGACTCCAAGTAGACAATCGCGATAAAGTCACAAAGTGCTCTAGATGTTCCACAAACACCCCCCCCCCACACACACACACACAAAGACCTGCATTTCTACGTTGCTCTGTTAACATACTTGGATGGAGTTAACACCCATCGACTCAACAAAAAAGCCATCACCTGTGAGTTTGAATCCTGGAGACGCCATAGCCATCTTCAGCTGGGAGTCAAAGGAGCAAAATTGGCTGGGATGATACACTCTCTCCCAAATATCCCTTTCCTTTGAGTGTGTTACGTTTCCCTGTGATGTACCATGAACAGAAATTTGAAAAGATGATAATGACCAGCTTCATGTGTCTCTCAGAACTTCACCCCATCTGGTTAATGCCTGTATTTTGACAAGGATGAGCTTTCACATGCTCATGCTCATGTTCATCCTTCTTGAAAATATCTATTCAAACACCATCTGACAATCATCACAAACTTTAATATCTGTCTTCCAGATATGAAAAGCTGCAACGTTTTTCATTTGTCCACTGATATTAAAGTTTCTTCCCTCAGGTGAACAGACCCCTCACGATGAAGAAGGATGGGATTCAGACACGCAACCGCAAGGTGTCGAGTAAGAGCAGGAAGGGGAGGAGGAGCGCCGCTGTGGAGCTCGATGCGTTCTCAGAGCCTTTGAAGGCCCCTGGGTCTGAGCAGCCTCTCGACACCTTTTCACTGGGACCCTATAGCCACCCTGCAGGCACCTCTGCTACGCTCCACGCCCCATCTCACCTTTCCTACCCATACCACCCTGCTGCTGCAGCCATCTTCTCTGGCATGGTGTAACAACGTTAAATGGACGCTGATGGAGTACTACACACTCACACAAAGTGAATTTGATTGTTTCCAAGAGCTAAAAAAAAAACACTTTTTTCTTTTTTTTTCTAAATAGCATGCATCATGTTTCATATTCATATATGTGTGGATAAATACAAAAAGTAATGAGTGTTCTATTTTATTAATAATATTTGTACTTGATGTAAAGCCATTTCTTTCCTCTTCTTTTATTCGTTGCCTGGGAGTCTTTACAGATGCAGTTTACTGGCTGGTGTGAATAAATTGTACAAATGAATACACATTTTTTTCTGTAATTCATCATGCAAATAAGTGCTCTGTGGTTTTTTCCCCTTTTTTCATTCACAGACAAATCACTTTCAGGATTGGACACAACATAACCAAATGCGCCAATTTAAATAAAACTGTGTTGCTGAACACGACTACATTCCCAACGCTTTTCTTCCCCCCCCCCTCCCCCTTTGAGGTTAGGACTGTCAGTAGCTCCATTGTCTACGCAGAAACTCTAATTGTCCGGACTGTGGATCACGAACGGTGCATACGCAAATCTGTTGCTTTCCATAGTGCGGAGGCGTGAACCTGAGCGATACGTCTCACCAGATTCAAATCTGTGGCTTTATGGAAACACTGAGCGAGTTAAAAGATCCATTTATGGCTTGTGTGCATGTTCCAGTCCAGTCAGTGTGCAGCAACAAAAACCTCGCCTTGTCATGTAAATGCCATGACAAATTATAACATCTGGATACATCAGAACAAAGCCTGATTATTGCATGAGTTGATAATACATTTTCATATCGCACAAACTGTCAAACCTTCCAAATGATTTAGGTCCAAAGTTGTGAGATTCTTCTCTTCAGCTTCATATTCAACCTTCGTGTGTTACTTCTTGAACAGTAATCAGGCTAGCTTGTCTGCTTCAAATGGCCTGAGAGCTGTGATTTGATTCTGTATCTTATGTTGATGTATTTCTTTTTGAAACAGGAAGTCAGAGAGGGAGTGTATCGAAGGGCATGACTGATTTTCAAGATAAGCTACACTTCCTACCATATCTAAAAACACTGGTATAACCAGACCGTCAATGATAGCGTAGCTCACACGGGCCCCGTCTAGTCCAGAAGGAGCGATCTAAAGTGGGCCACCTTGCGCAAGCTACAGTATATACACTATATACAAGCTATATATAGAAGCTATAGACATCATAGGAATCCCAACCTATTTGCCAGAAAGAATCCAAAAGGGTGAGGAATTGACCAAGAAGAAATGATTATTTTTGTTGAACTACTCATTAAGGCTTAATCAGTCCATAACTTCATTAGTAATTGTAATTAAGCAAATCTGGGTAGAAGTTATATCCACCCTAGGTACCCCTACCTTCATGCCAGAAAGAATCAAAATCAAAGAAATGAAGAATTGAGGGAGAAGAAGCGATTTGTGTGGAAACTGCTAGTTAGGGCTTGATTAATTAGTCCATATCTTCATTATTAATTGCAATTATGCAAATTTGGGTAGAAGTTATATATGCACCCTGGGCAGACCTACCTTCCTGCCAAAAAGGATAAAAATCAGTGAAGAATTGAGAAAAAAGAAGCGATTTTTGTGAAATGTGGATGACAGATGACGGACGGACGATGGATGATACATGATGGCGTAAACTCATCACCTGTTGGCCAAGTCAACTCTGTACCGTAAAGTCCTGTTTTGTATTTTTGATATATTTTCGAACAAACTTAGTTGATTATTACTTCATGACCCAAATATTAACAAATTGATAATGATGATGATGATAATGATGATGATGATGATGATGATGTTTGTCCTTCGGGGTCAAAGATGACCATGACTTCAATTTGGTGATTTGAATTTGAACTCGTGACTTGGATTAGACTGAGGGAGAGTCGCGCAGTTGTCAGCCTCGCTCCCATTCCGACCTAACTGGGTCTGGGTCTCCAGGGGCAAAACAGAATCAAGATGGCTGGAGCTAGATGCAGTGGATGGCCAACAGTGTTCTACATGTTGCACTGTGCCCTGATGGCACACCACAAATACTTTCCTGGGTCCGCCTTCCTGCCTGTTGAACCACCAGGTGGTGGTCTTTTCCGCACAGTCTGCTGAGTCCAGCCTTCGGTCGTAACCTTGACCAAGGGGAGCGAGGGGTTGCTAATGCTTGCTCAAGGCACCACCCCAGGCTAGTGGAGGAAAGGAGACACCTTACTACTCCATTGCATGGCGCTCAAGTACAGCACATGCCCACTGCCCAGATTAACAAATGAATCAGTGACCCTGACTCGAATAAAACATTTCCTTAATTAAGAATTATGAATAAATCTACTTCAATGCATTGCGCAGCACCAGCACCACATCAGCAACCATGCGACATTCAATACTCTCCCATGTTTATAATAAGCGTGGCCTTCATTAGTCTCACAAGCTTCCTATATATAAACACCGCCTGCTCCTGGAACTTTTTGAGGACCCTGGGATCCCAAACCTGATGTGCACTACAACATTACCACTTTTTCATGCTCCGTATCCTGTATCAGGGGCCTCCAACTCTCCAGTCCATGGGTATGTTTGGTATCCTGAGCAGTTTTTTCCTCACCCCTGGAGCAGTGTGAGTGCATGAAACTTTCCACCTGGGGAGAGGGAAATGATGGCAGTGATGATTATCTACAACACTGCTCAAAATAAGAATACTGTATGTCCCTAATACTGCAATATACTGTACTGTCTAATCTATTATCTAATCAGCACATGTCCACGTGTATGCTTGCTTGGCATAATGTAAAATACTTTATATATAGTTTCACTTCTAGAGAATGGAGTAAAAATAAAAGGTATATGATAGAACGACATACAGACAACTTAATTTGTAGTTTCCACATCTACAGTTCCCTGATGAGGCTTTCAATGTGCTTGAGGAGCCATAAGATCTGTTTAAGACTCATCACAGGATATTCTGAAAATGAGTTATGTTCAGACTTCCATCCTGTATACAAATACACCATTATAAAAGAGATAAGCAATGAACAAGCACAGCAGGATTAAGATCGGTGTAAAACATGCAAATAACGTTATAGGAAGTAATATTAATATTAATCCTGTAGTCAAGTACATGAGTTGTGGTTAAAAAAACCCTCAACATATAAAATCAATAGAAAATAGATTGGTACCTTTTTTTTTTTTTGCCAAAATACTTTGACAAATCTTCCAGGACCAAAAAAAAAAAAACTGGGATGACACAAGGATGGATTGCTCCCTCCGGGTTGGGAGTGAGTTGTTGCCCCAAGTGAAGGAGTTCAAGTATCTCGGGGTCTTGTTCACAAGTGATGTTAAAATGGAGCTGGACAGGCAGATTGGGGTGGTGTCAGCAGTAATGCAGGTATTGTACCAGTCCGTCGTGGTGAAGAAGGAGCTGAGCCAGAAGGCAAGGCTTTCGATTTACCAGTCAATCTATGTTCCAACCCTCACATATAGCCATGAGCTTTGGGTAGTGACGGAAAGGATGAGATCGTGGATACAAGCGGCTGAAATGAGCTTTCTCTGTAGGGTGGCTGGGCTCACCCTTAGAGATAGTGTGAGGAGCTTAGACATCCGGAGGGATCTTGGAGTCGAGCCGCTGCTCCTTCATGTCAAAATGAGTCAGCTGAGGTAGTTCAGGCATCTGATTAGGATGCCTCCTGGGCGCCTTCCTTTGGAGGTTTTCCGGGCACGTCCAACTGGGAGGAGACCTTGAGGTAGACCCAGAAAATGCTGGAGAGATTATATATCTCATCTGGCCTGGGAGCGCCTTGGGATCCCCCAGGAGGAACTGGAAAATGTTGCTGGGGAGAGGAACATCTGGAATACCCTGCTGCCACTGCGACCTGACTTTGGATAAGTGGAAGAAAATGGATGGATGGATGGACACAAGGATTAGCCCTGTTCACTGGAGTGTTGTGTGGTTAGTTACAATAGTTAAAGTGACACAGGTCGATGTGCTGGTTCAGGAATCATTTATTCCATTCCCCTTTCTGAATTGTCTAAGCTGATATCCATCCCCATAGCTGGTATGCATCATCTTGTTTCAGTACATTTTATTTCATAATGTGGGGCATCCTAACCACGTGTTCGTCTGTTTACAAACCCCTCACTCAGCAGCCAGTTCAGAAAAGTCACGTGAGGTCATATGCAGATCAGAGGTCGTGACCACGGAGCCACAGCAAACATGGTGGATCGCCCAGATCAAACGAAGACTTCTAAATCAAGACAAACAAACAATGATTTTAAGGAATTATCTGACATTGTCAGAGGCAAAAAGTGCCAGAAAGGAGAGACAGACAAGCCGAGTAAATATTGCTCACTTCTGTGTCGGAGGCCGCTGGTTCCACCATATTTGTTGCAACCTCGCTCATTATAATATTATAATGAAGATAAACTTCGGCCGTTTCCGTACCAAAGTGTAAACATTAGCGCAGTGTTTTTCCAGCTAATTCTCCTTCACAGGCATGAGCAGCAGCAGGCAATACAGCATGTGATTCAAGTACCTAGGGGTTATTCTAGCTCCACAGGGAGCTAGAATTCATCTTTTTAATACATTGGCCTGTGTCACTTTAAGATACCCACTAGGTCTTGATGCAGGGTCTTGGGAAGTTTATCACAGCCTCCATCTTACTTTCTTTGTCCTCGTTACCAAGGAAGTGTCACAAAAACCCCATGAAAAGCAAAGGGTAGGAACGAGTACTGACAAAGGGAAGGCTGTTTGAACCAGTGTAAGGGGTCCTGGTGATATCCTGTGTAAAATGAGGTTACAGTATATTCTCTAGAGGCTGTTATGAAATCATCTTCAAACTGGTCCTCAAACTACAGCAGTTCCTGGAGCTGGTGGGTAATGAGCTGAGGCCCTAGTTTTACCCATTTGTACAGTTCTACAGTTTCAGTCTATTATTATTATTTTTTTAGTTTATCCAGTACTCTATTCTGACATCCTGATTGGCTGATCTGGTAGATGTCTGGGATGATCCGATAGTGTACACTCTCTTGAAGGTTATCAAGTGTTTGCAGCTTGTGTTTAGCTTGAAAACCTAATGAATCAGTTATCTTGCTGAAACATACGCTTGCTGTGGGTTGTACTGTATAAGGCCAGTGAAGCATGTCCCATGTGCTCCACCCAGAAGATGGAATTGCACCAGGTAAATCTTTGAAATCTTTAATCACAATAAGTCAAAATGGACAGTAATACTGTATAAGGAGCCCTGGGGCAAAGATAATTGTTTATCAGAGGCCAGGCTTTTTCTTAAATGACAAGAACTCAGCTACAGCAGTTTGAATCCAATCTTCACCCAAACTGCCACTCGAGTGGCAAGTCTTTGGAGTCAACCTCCTCTCCCATGTGGTTTCCGAACAGGATGGGCTCTGGTCTGGGGAGTTGAGTCTGGCCGGGTTTGGTGTGGTTACAAACCTACCTGTACCTATGAGTTCCTCCCTTTACTTCATTTAAGTGGATGAGGCAAGCTTGTTTTATCATTGATTAGCTTGGTAAACTCCAATTTAGATTGTGTTAACTTCTTTGCTTAATTGATAGTAAGGTTGAGAATTCTTGCATATTTTATCCATGGATCACGGGAGTATTTTCTAGTTGGTTTAGCAAATAACAATTTCTTTATGTAGGTGGTGTTTTCTGCTCTGACCGATATATTTGAGAAGTTGTGCATATGTGAAGTTTTGTAAGGGGGTGGTTTTGACAATACTTTCTAGGTCTTTGTTAGAATACTCAAACTTGTATTCACCTTCCTCTAAGTTGTGTCTTCTCCAACCCCCTTTAACCATACTTCTTAAGCACTGAAACCAATTTCACATATTTCAATTTCTTTTGGGAGCCAAGAACAAACAGCTTCAACAAACGGCTTGTTGAAGTCAGGAAAAATGATGTCTTATGAGGAGAGGACGTGGTGGATGGGATACAACACAGATCACCATTGGCTTGACTCTAGTGGGGTCTCTATATTAGTGCCCTCTAGGTTCCACTGGACACATCCCAGGTTCCTTTGTGGACACAAGCCACCTGAGGCGACCCTTTAGGTGATTGCTGTCCTTGGTCCTGAACTCGCTGCAACTGTACCTGTGAATGAAGCCTGGGGTCCACACTTAATTTTCCATCATATCGTGTGACATATAATCTGCTTTTCCAAGCTTCTTCTCACTATGTTATCCATTTTAAAAGTTCCAGCAAGTTCCACCAGGTTTGTAGTATCCCTGACTCCATGGACAAATGGTACAAAGGTAGAAACAAGCAATTTACAAGATAAAACCCTGGTTGGATACAACAGTGTTCCCCCCCTCATTTCTTCCCCTACCCCCCTGCCTCCCTCCCTCCATCTGTTTTACTCTTTCAGCAACAACCACACAGCTCTGCTCCTCATGCTTATACGGGTGCCTCATTGTGCAACGCAGGCAGCTTTTTGGTTTTCCGGAGTCACAAAAAAAAATGCAGAAGGGAAGGAGAGATGCACATGAGGAGGCATCAGTCGATGTCACGTGGCACTATAGGTGGTTTTTTTTTTGAGGTGCTACGCATGTCACATCACACTCTGGTTTCTGTTGCTGGCTTCCTCCATTCATGGTGTACCGGGTTTATCTGGGCAGCCAAACGAGTGGGAAATGGAACAGAATGACACATGGAGATTAGCAACCACAGGCCAGGTCCGGCGGACGCATGGGCACGACCGTTAGTACTCCCCTCGTTCTGTCAACCCCGCCTGTCACACACACATACACACTGGCATTCTCTCTCTCTCTCTCTCTCTCTCTCTCTCCACACTCACTCACACATACACACACACACAGCCATGCAAACTGACATGTGGTAAGTGGTTAGTCATATCCCTCTCCTCGACAAACCTCTGTTGTCTTGTCTTTTTTTGACTGCTTGACCTTCTGACCTTTGGAACTGTCACATGTAATGAGCTCATCGGTACAAAATGTTGACCCTGAGCAACCTGAAATTAAATCACTCATCAAATCATTCAAATAGATTAACTAGTCATCAATGTGAATTATAAATTAAACATTTCTGTGCAATTTATTATTATTTTTAATGGATCAATATTGATGACTTGTCCAGGGTGTACCTCACCTCTCACCCATAGTCAGCTGGGATAGGCTCCAGCTTGCCTGCGACCCTGTAGAACAGGATAAGCGGCTACAGAT
>JAPEKL010000002.1:58979560-58990068 GCA_028877455.1 Bagre pinnimaculatus
TTTTTCATGGTCTATCAGATATATTCCATTCAGCTACTCGTCTTCAACTCGTTCAGTATCATGCTAGCTGAATGGAACATATGATATACCACTCAATGCCAGCCAATATTATTTAAATATGTTGCTCATATCCGTGATGCGTTTCATCTGAAAAATGCGAGTTTTTCAGCACGAGAAGATAAACTTCATATCTTCAAGCCACCATGGTTTTTTTTTTTCCTTTAAATATTATATCAACACATTCACAAAGTAAGTCCCCAAATTTATCAAAGCAATTCATTGATTTCCTCACAAGTGACTTAGAGATTTGTCATGGTTTTGTTCTCAATGTCCCGGATGGAGCTCGGATGAAAAATACGAGTGGGGTATTTCCCAGTAAAACACTCGTGTCCAGATGATATAAATTCTGACACACTCGACTTTTCGTCGGGGTTTCATGGAGTGTCCCAGATCCCACATTGCTGTTCTTCGATTATGTTCTACAAGGCCTGTTCATCATTCTCGATGTTTGTATTCGGCCCCAGTGCTGGAAATTTGTCTGTTACAATCGGGCTGAATTCATGTCGTCTGATCCCCAGTGTTTACTGCAAAAGATCACTTTCTAAAATGTTTGAGCCTTAGGGAATGTCCTGTGGTACTCTGACCGACTAACTTTCTGGGAATTGATTTTTGCTTTTCTGGTGTACATGCTGATGTTAACCGCATGGACCTGCTCTGATCATTATCTGATTATTTTGCACCAAAATAAATGTACACAATTTTCCACTTACTCCAAGTCAGCCAAGATGTGTTTTTGTGTCTGACGTTTAGTTTTGCACTGAAGCGACCAGATTTATGAAACGAACATGTTAAAGAAGTCTCTTTGATGCAAGAATATTTTTCATAAATGCACGACTACATCTGTGTAGCCATCGGCGAATATCATAGAAATGATTAAGTATTAATGAACGTGTTAATGCAGTATAAACCTGGGATTTGCCTTGGAGGTGGAACTGGTGTCAGAGCTGCTATTTTATTCATTTATTTATTTATTCATTTATTTATTAAAGTGAACACCTTCTGACCAATCAGGATCGAGAATTCAACAGCACTGTGGTATAATGAAACATAACCAGTGTCAACATCATAAATTATTTATTATAATTTCAGAAATTAGTTTTCTACTATTTTGTATCATAATTGTAAACTGTATGAACATCTTACAGATTTTTTTTTTTTAAATTCACAATTGAATTAAAACATCAAGCGCACTTTTTTTTTTTTAATGCAACACTATGCTTTTGCTGGTGGTTTGTTTTTAAAAAAAAAAAACTAGATGCATATTCTGTATTCTAGAAATGTCTTGAAAGATCATGACGTTTTCATCATATCTCCCACCCGTTTCAGACACAACACGTTTTTGCAGAGTCATCTGAGATTAGTGGAAAATTGTAGCCTCTTTCATTTTCCTCTTAATTCTTTTTTTTTTCTGTGCCAGAGGATGTGAATATGAATATTGAATACCGGTACGTGGCACAGAAACGCAATCTTTTCTTCTTTGTTTCCTCCTGTCTGTGCTTCTGTTTCTCTCCTTCTCAGGTGTTCTGTCCTTCATCCGCCTTACTAATCACCCACGGCTCTGCGGCATCATCCTTTTTCTATCGCTTCTGTTTTTCCAAAACGTTGGCCATGGCATCTTCAGCCATGTGTGTGCGCGCGTGCGTGTGTTCATACAGCATAATCTTACATATTCTCCTCATGCTGTAGAGTGTATTGGAGATTTTACAGCAACTTTACAGTAGATGGTGCTACAGTGTGTAAGAGAGAGAGAGGGGCAGGGAAGGAGGGACAGAACTCCATCTTGTGCACCAGGACTTGCATTACCCAGGATGCTTTGCATTGATGCAGATCCGTTAGCCCCATGCGTTGCCGTGGCAACACTGATACCCAGGAGAGCTACTGGTCGCAAGCCCTGCAGGACCTGGAGACGTGCGGCCAATCAGAAATTCTCAGAGAGCTGGAGGTAAACAGTCAGTCATAACGTTCATGGTGAGACTGCCAAACTACCTCGACTGTTATTATTTACACTGCTGAACAAGTTCAGTGGAATAACACTTGAATGAATATTAATGAGATATTGTAACATTGCGTTCATTTAATTCAAGTTATTTTTCTTTTAAAAGGAGGAAAATAAAAGTAGAAATTAATATAATTACTTAAATTAATAATCAAATGATTAACAATAAATTAATGCTATTTTTATGTATTTATTATTAGTAATGACTGTTCAACAAAGTAAAATTTGACAAATTAAATGTAACGTATATTAAACTAATATTTCTCAAATATACATATTAAATTTTTAAAATATTAAATATCCTCATTTGAAAATATAGCTCTTTTTATTTATTTTTCTCAGATTTATTAATTTTCCAAATTGATTATACCTTCCAGGCCACCATGATGTCAGGCAGCACGCTGAGTTTTGGGGACGAGAGCGAGGTCTGTAACGACGGTGAACTCAAACCTCCAGCACTGGAACTGAAGCAGTGCTGGGATTGCTGCACAGAAACCGAGCTAAATGACTTGAACACCACCGTGCCCTTAGAGCTACATAAGGTATAAACGTCTCGATCGCTGATTTATCCTTTCACCTAAACAAAACGGTGCAAAACAACACTACTGGAAAAATCGACTGAGCTAATAGACTAATGCAGCTAATGAGTACTGAAAGACAGTGTCGTCTTCTATAAAAATCTTAAAGCGAAGTCACAAAAACTCGCTGATGTTTAGTACACAGTGCAACTTACTGTTATTTATAAACATGAACATAACTCTACATAAACCCATATAACTCTGTAACATGATGGTGACGGCCATCTTGGACAATTGGTTCCTTATTTGATATCTTTGCATCTCTTATGATGGTTTCACTTAAACTTCTGAATACAGACTCTTCTTGAGTATTTTACAAAATGATTATTCAGCTCAACAGTGTATTTGAACAGTCTTGGAAACTATACATACAGGACACCACCTTTTTTTTTTAATGGAATAAAAACATGTCCTATTCCCTTCTAGCGGGTTTCATTCATTTGGTTTGATAGCATGCAATATTGTTAGCATATCACTTATCTTGCATGTATTGTCACTCTACCCAATGGAGAATGAGCGTTGAATATGGTTTACAATATTGCTGGGTTATCAAGACAACGTGACATCACACATTGGAGACGTAAAACCTCGGCGCTAGTGAGTGAGCAATTGGGACAGTTTGTAAACAAACATGGCAGCCAGGTTTGCTTCGTTAAATATGGAAGATTTTGAGAGAATTTTGAAGGAGAAAGACACGTTGAACATCTGAAAGGAAAGCATATGAATGATATTGGCTGGCTTTTTTTTCATGGTAGATCAGATATATTCCATTCAGCTATCATGCTAGTTGAATGGAATATATCTGATCTACCATGAAAAAAAGCCAGCCAATATTATTGAAAAAAACCTTGTAGCTAACTACATTCCCACATAAGACATTTTGGCTTGGTTTAACATTCGTGCTGTTTGCTACAAAATAAGATGTCCAGTTGGCTTTGGGAATCCTAGTCACTTAACACTAAAAACCCAACATGGTGGGGTTTTTAATTTTATTTATTTACTTTTAAAATTCATGCTAGTTACTAGCCACATCGTCCTGATGGTAAGCGGTGGATGAACTACAAACCGCCTTGAGATATAACATTTTTCTCTCTCTCTCTCTCTCTCTCTCTCTCTCTCTCTCTCTCTCAGATCTGTGTGTTGAAGGATAAAGAGAGCCTGGATTTTGGCTTCAGTGTGTCTGATGGCTTACTGGAGAAGGGTGTATTTGTGAACATGATCCGTCCAGATGGTCCTGCAGATCAGGCAGGGTTACAGCCATATGACCGCATTCTTCAGGTAAAGAACCACCTTGATGTTTCTTAGGATTACTTGGTTGTTAGAAAACTTGGATTAAAGCTAAGGGATGTCATTTTTATTAGAAGCATTTTTTTGTTTATTGAAATTCTCTTTACGTTCCAGCAGCAATGGGGGGGTCAAATACTCTGACGATAAAGAGAAAAAAATCCATCTGTGGCAGTCACAGGACTGAAAAAAACCCAAACCCATCCAATCATTTCACTCAGTCCGAATGAAATTATTGGATGGCTGGCCTACCTGTGCTCACTCTTCCTGTGAATGCATTGCATGTGACCGGAGTCTCCACAAGGCGAGGCAGATGTGTTGCTAAAGCTAGCGAGCGTTTTGACAGCTTTGAGGACTGACAATGGCGATGTTAATTATGATAATGTTGGGGGTGGGTTTATTTTTAATAAATAGCTGGGTTTCACGTGACGTCACATCCGCCTCATTAGTTATTCAAACCTTTTAGCTGGTGGTCTGACAAAGCGTTTGTATGGAGAAGGTGCATTGCTCGCATGAAAAATGCCTTACGCTTGCGTTGTTTTAGGTTGTTCAAATTGATCAAACCGTGAAACTGATAAAAGTTTCTTCAGGGTTCCCTGTGAACTAATAAAAAAGGGTGAACGAACACAGGATTTCACAAAAAGACGTGGAGAAAGGTGGCTTTCGAACCTCTCAGTGAAATCGAAGGGAGCCGAGTCGAAGCATGCTCGAGTTTGCAGTGATCACTTGGTGAAAGGTTTGTTTTCCAAGTACTTTTCTTGCTATGTCTCGTTATTTTACGGTACTTTTTTAAAGTCACGAACCGCTAAGTCCCCAGCTGTTTTTGTTTACTCCTCACAAAGTCCATATGCATGAAGGTCGCGACAAATTCTCCCCCAGCCGTACAGTTACAACGTGCCGTGATCACGTCTCTGTCTTGTTTAACTAAGATCCAGGTCTTTAAAGGGGTTTCTGATGATCTTTATGAATGATTGATTTACCTGAGAGATAAGAGCCAACACAAGTCAGAATCAAGCCAACTGTTCTTTATTTACACTTCAATTTGCAGTGCTTTGTTGTAAAGACGTGAACGAAAAGCTTAAAATACTTACACGGGCAAAAACAATCCAGGATTCATTCGGCAGTGACTTGATACCAAGGTCCTTTACCCAGCCACATACAAAGTCGTAAGCCTCCATACTCTTCCACGCTTTCATCTGTTTTGCGGTGTAGAAGGACGTCTGCAACACCAGCTAGTCGAGTTCCCAGACATCTTGAACTGAAGGGTAGTTTTCGAGATCGTATGACAAATCCTTCTTTCCCAGACTGTTGGGGTCGATTCCATTGCACATAGCAATCTTCTGAATATATCTAAAGTGAGCAGTGGCTTCTAGATCACGAGCGTACTCTGATATCTTATCGCTAGTTGTTTGCACTACGGAAGCCATTTTGCTTTTCTAGACCACCAGCTGTTTTACTGGAAATGAAATCGCTAAGAAGTCACATGACTGAAACCCAAGAATATATGTGAATGAGACATGTAGTTGGAGATGATAATGACTCACTACACTCCTCCCTGCAACACACATTCTCTCTCGTGGACTCGTTCTCCAGCGGTAGTCAGGCGGTGCGCGTTCATGTGTCTTTGGCTGAAGCCTATAGAGGCCCCTGTCTGTCTCTGTTTAAGAGATCAAGCATGTTTAAGAATGGTAACGGTGCCACTGCGTACTGACTATATAAGTACCATGGTGCATAACCTCAGATTGTGATGTAATCCTCCATGGTGGAGTGATCTAGCACGCTGGCCAGGAAAGGAACAGATTTTGCAACATCGGTTCGAGTCTTGGTGTCAACGTATTTCTGAGTGGCTTTTTTTTTTTTGTTTGTTTCTATTTATGCACCGTAGCTTCTATCTCCCAATCAGACAAAGGTTGAGCTCTGAACAGAGTGGTTTTGGAGGGAGGGGGGGTGGGTTTTAATTGGATGCTTTCAGAATCGAGCTTACTCACGCTGGTTTCTCCAAAATGATCTACCCTAGCTTTAATAGTCTGCTTTTTGTTTGGTGTGGGGTTGCACAAAATGCAGTTCTTTTGCATTTATAGCTGTTTTGATCGTTATAAAAACGATGCTGGGGTGTGTACACTGAGTGAGTACTGCAGGGGATGTGAATATTCACTACTCGCACATGGACGTTTTGGACCATATGTGATACATGGGCGAGTGATTTTCATGCATTTTGTTTTTGCTGCAAAAAAACACATGATCAAACTTGAGTCAGATGTTCAGAAACCTAAACTGATTGTGTTTTCAGCATTCAGACTGAGGGGGGGGGGGGGGGATTTCTTTTCTATTTACATGGGGAGAGGAAAATCATATTTGAGCTGTGTTTGAACACAACCTCTGTCTCTCCATCTTAGGTGAATCATGTTCGCACGCGAGACTTTGACTGCTGCTTAGCTGTTCCTCTGATTACCGAGGCAGGAGATCAGCTTCAGCTTGTTATCAGCAGGAACCCTCTCGTACAGGCTCCTCAGTGGTCCCCTGAAGACAGTCAGGACCCCTCGGACACACTTCCTGCTGTCCGTGTCCACAGCCCAAAAAAGACAGAACTCGGGCCTGAGATGGTGCCACTGAGCGGCGGTTTACTGTAGAAGAAAGGAGTCTTTCTCTCTCACTCACATGCGCACACTTCCTTTTTTTTTTTTTAAAATTCACTTCTGACACCGTTTAAACCACTTTCATACATCATTAAAAGTTTTAACGAAGTGTTTTCACTCTGTTTCCATGACACCTATTTTTCAAAAAAACAAAGTTAATCAAGTATTCACTCACACACTTGTTACTTCTATGCACAACTCTACACTTTTTGTTCATGGGTCCATTTTAATTTTAGATTATTTTCAGTTCCCTCACTGTCTTAGGTTCTCACACACCTGCACGCTCGCACACACCTGAATACTTACAAACTCACAAAATTTGGTTTTATAGTGTTCTGGAACATTTAAGATGGTTATAAAGAATATGATGCACAAACAAAGAGACGACAGATACACGCTCACCTTGAACATATTTCTAGAAAGACCGGTTCTTCAGTAGCGGATCATGTTTTTAAGAAATTAGTGTTTTCCTGCTGACTTTTACACACTCTGAATTGGTGTTTTGTTTTAATGGCTGAATGATTTTAATGTGCAAAACAGATCTCTGTATATCTTGTTTCCTGTTTTGAGTTAAAGTTGGCTTGACGGATTTCGATAAAACCTTGACTGAGACGAAAATTGTTTTTAAAACTAAGAGTAATATGTATATGGAGAACTGTGTGTACTGTAAAGAACACTGTCCAGAGTGACACGGCTGTGCGTTCTCATGAGAAATCAAGGCTTTGATCACGTCTGGTCATTTTCTACCTGAGTAACTTGTATGATGAGTCTGTTAAAGTGTGAGATTAGTTTTAACTGTACCTCCTTTTTTTTAAAAAAAAAAAAAAAAAAGACAAATTTCCTGGGTCACTGGTTTTACCCACATTCCTTTATGGTTCTGTATGCTGTGTTGCAAGTGTCCGAGTGAAATAACTGATAACGTGACTGTGTGAATGAATGCTTTTATTGTTGGATGCAAAAAAATTTTTTTTTAAACAAAATAAATGAGAGGTTTTATTGGTGCTAGATATCCGTAATGAGGGAAGACTGAGGCAGAAGGTCATGCTGCTAATTGGACCCTTGTTTTGAGCTAAAGTCCAGTGTGAATGAACGCTAGATGTTTTGGAAAAAGTATGGGAATTATTCAGTATTTTAAATAATATTGGCTGGCTTTTTCATGGTATATCAGATATATTCCATTCAGTTAGCATGAGACTGAACAAGTCGGAGACAAATAGCTGAATGAATATACCACGAAAAATGCCATTATTATAATACGTACACATTTGATGGAACAATTTATAGATTTTACAAAAAGTTAAGAATGGGGGTAACTTACTAATATTGAATGTTGATTCTGACCGAATGTAAGTCAATGTTCTGTCAATGCAATGTCCATGGACCAAGTCAAAGTTCTACCAATAAAAATGGTACAAGTCCAAAAAGCCTGAATAACAACCCAACTTGTATACAAGTTATAGCCAGCTCGATGGTTCAAAGTTACTTTTGGTTGTAGTTAATTGTTCCATTGCAGTTGTTCAAAAGAAAAGGGCTTTGCTGAGTGAAATCCACGAGTGAAGTCTTCTTGTAAAAGTCTCCATCACTTTTCCTCACCTCCAAGTAGAACTTTAACAATGTTTCCACTATTGCTCTCTTTTCCAGTTTTTCGATGTCCGTTGGTCTGTTTTTTTTTTTCTTGTAAATATGTGTGAAGAATATCCAGTGAAGTTTTGGTAGCCTTTCAGGTGTTCAGCACGTCTTTCACCTTCAAAATTCTCTCTAAATCTTCCACTTTTAATGAAGCAAACCTCACAGCCATGTTTTTGTAAAAATTGTCACAATCATGCGCTAGCGCAGAAGTTTTACATCGTCCATTGGTATGTTTTTCTCTCGTAAATATGCGTGAAGACTATCTAATGAAATTTTGGTAGCCTTTCAGGTGTTCAGCGCATCTTTTTAGTTTCAGTTTTCAGATTATTTATTTCGTGCTTAAACCTAGCACTGGATCTTCTCTCTCTCCCGGCCGACAGAAATGATTGTGTGCATGCGCAGCAGAAAAGTTTTGTCATTGGATCTTTGCATCAGCTCCGATGTGTGATGTGTTGTCTTGACAACGTGCAATATTGTTATAATATTGCACGCTCATTCTCCATTGGGGAGAGTGGTGTAATACACGGAGGATAAGCGATATGATAATATTGCATGCCGTCAATAAACCCACTAGAAGGAAATAGAATACATGTTTTAATTCCATGGAAAAAGTGGCCTGTATGTGTTAAATTTCCTGACCTCACTCCCAGTGTCTTTCTGCTGACTAGACGCACGTTGTCAAAATGGCAAACTGGTTTAAAATGAAAATTATTTTGATTAACTCGAATCTTTTTGTGTGGATGTGTCCATATAATATAAAGAACATTACACGATGGGGTCATATCTCAGCCTGATATAAAGTTTATCTTCTCGTGTCAAAAAATATTTTCACTTCCCTCACTCGTGGATATATACATTCAGTACTCGAAAATAAACATATCTTTGCACAACTATGTAATATCCTGTAGAGCTCCTAAATTTAACTTTTATAAAATGTTAGTGAGATTATCTACATAGCATTTCGAATCACAATCATTTGTATTATATACGGTTGAGTTAACGGTTAACTAAATAAAGTTTGAGGGTTTTTTGTTAATGTTAGCTAGCTAGCAAAGTTAAGGTGCAAAATATTTTTGATTGTGACTCAAGGATTAATTAAACAGAAAAGTTGACGTTGGTTGCATAAATATTCAATCCCTTGAGTTAATATTTGCTAAAAAACACCTGCAAAATTGCAAATGCAGCTGCAGCCCATCTGGGATACGTCTTCTGCCAGCTTTGCACATCTGGATCCTGATATTTTTGCCCATTCTTCTTGGTAAAATTGCTCAAGCTTTGTGATATTTAATGATTGTTGGCAAACAGCAATGTTCATGTCTCGTCATGGATTCTCGATTAAGCTTTGACTGGACACGAGTGCACTTGGCTTTGACCTTTTCTTATGTAGCTTTAACAGTGTGTTTAGGGTCAGTCAGTATGTTTTACATGCACGTTAATATTCCATTGTTATTACGAATATGACGATATTCAGAATTTGATATGGGTCATGTAAGCATTATTCCAAATTTAGCATTTTTGGATTAAAAAACATGTGGGCTATGTTGATGATATTTGGATTTTAGGAGCATTCTTTGCACAGTGTTGACTATGCATAGCTACATGTAAACAGGAATATTAGCAGAATATTCATTTTCATCATCCATGTAAACAGCTTAGTAGGAATATTATAATCAGTTTTTTATAATAAGGGCAAAAACTGGAATATTTTGTCAGAGTGTCCTTTTGTAGACTGGAACCGGGGTGAAGAATATCCAGGGGTTCTTCTATGATTGTCCTGTATTTAGCTCCATCCATCTTGACCAGTTTCCCAGTCCCTGCTGATGAAAAGCAGCCCCACGACATGATGCTATCGCCACCATGCTTCACTGTAGGGATTGTATTCTCAGCCTGATGAGCAGTGTTGGGTTTCTGATAAATGTGCCACTTTGTGCCAAGACCAGAAACATGCCTTTTAGCAAACTTCAAATGGAATTTTATATGTTTTTTTTTAATTTCCCAATCATGGCATTCTTCTCTCGCTGCTCTTCTATAAAGCCCAGGTTTGTTCAGTGTGGGGCTCTGTGGTTGTCCTGAGAACAACTTTTTCCATCCGAGCTATGCGTTTCTTCAGCTTCTTCAGAGTTACTTGGCATATCGTCAGACCAAAAAGCATTTTATAATAAATAGGCTTTTTTGGACATGTATGTGTCTATAATAAATGTCTTGGCGAGAAGTTTAACTCTATATACATCTCATCTCATCTCATCTCATTTTCCACCGCTTATCCGGGGCCGGGTCGCAGAGGCAGCAGTCTGAGCATAGAAGCCCAAACTTCCCTTTCCCCAG
>JAPEKL010000002.1:61508774-61521902 GCA_028877455.1 Bagre pinnimaculatus
CCGGCCACGGGGCTCGAACCTGGACCTTCTTGCTGTGAGGCGACAGCGCTAACCACTACACCACCGTGCCGCCAGAACGACAGCTATGTTCTAGAATTCCATTTAAATAAGTGCCCTAGCTTAATTCCAGAACAACATTCAGGTTCTAGATCTCTGTTTTAGTGAACGCACAAGTTGAGCAGAACATCGGTCATGGTTCTAGAGCTTGGTTTAAACGAATGCATGAGCAAGAGTCAAAAACAACAGTTAAGTTCTACATTTCTGCTTGAATAAACTAGCTTGAGTTCTGGAGCAATAGCCAGGTCCTAAAATACTGCTTGAATGCATTAGGTGAATTCTAGAACCAAGGTCAGGTCAAAGATGTAGAACGTATATATATTAAAAGCATAAGCTGTGTCTCATACTCTGCCGGAACAAGGGTTAATTTCTTGAACGCTGCTTGAAAGAAATTGCTGAGTTCTAGAACAATAGCCAGGTTCTAGAATTCGGCTTAAATTAATGCTCTAGCTGAATTCTAGAACAAAAGCCAGGTTCTGGACTCCACTTGAATGCATCAGCTGTGTGTGTGAGACAGATCATCACCACTGTACCAATGATTATCCCGACTGTCACTGAGACTGGCTAACTGGCACGCTGCTCTGTGGTATTAGAGTATGGTCGCTACATTCTCCACCACAGTGTCAGGCTTCCGCTTCTGTCTGCACGCAGGTGTGTGTGTGTGTGTGTGTTTCACTAAGTTAAAATGAAGCTGCCCCTGGCAGGTGGATCTTATTAACCAAGGACTCTGACAAGGAGTAAATTTCTCTCAATTTTCAACACAATTTTACACACACACACACACACACACGTCACCTCACTTCCGAATCTTGCTCACCTGCACAAAGAGTAGTGTGCTAATGCAATGTTCTAATGCAGCGTACGGTATGTATGTGTGTGTGTGTGTTTTCTGCACTTGAGTAAATCTCGGCCTCTGCACGCTCGGCTGCACTTCTGACACTTTTCAGTCTTCATACACGTTTTCACTTTCCTCTCTTTTTATTCTCTCCTGATACAGGTTCTTTACTAAAAGAGAGCAACTAAGAAAGAAAAAAAAGACAAGAGAGAATGAAAGAGAAAAGAAAAACTACAGAAAAGCAACAAGACAAAAAAATGAACCAGGTGGTGAGATGAAGAGATGAATAGATGTAGAGAGTAAACAAACGAGACAAAATGACACAGAGAGCGAGACAGAGATCTAAAGGGAGAAGGGAAAAAGAATGAAAAGAGAACGATAGAGAGAGACAAACAGACAGTGAGAGACAGAGAGAGGGGGGAGAGAGAAAGAGGGGGAGAGTTGATTGACAGAGTGATGAGGGGAAAAGGCAGTGACGGGGTAATTCCTCAGTCTCCCCCCTATAAACTCTCAGTCTCAATCAACAACATCCTGTCTCATATTACATCCTTTACAGACATCCTTCTCTCTCTCTCTCTCTCTCAATCCTGCAGGCAAATTCTACATGTCACATCATAGAACCCCCCCCCCCCCCAACAGTGGGTAAGGCAGGGAAGGGTGGGGGGGGTAAGAGTGATAGTGAGAGGAGTGAGTTGTCTGAAGTTGAACAAATATAAAAACGGGGAGAGAATTAATTACGATAAAACAAGTGCTTCAGTCCGAGAACAATGGCATTTTGTTTTGGCGGTAAGATGAAAAAGAAAAAAGGTCTGGCCACAGAAACGCAGTGAGCTCAGGTATTAAAACGGTTTCATTTTAGTAACTCTCAGTCATTACACACACACCCAAACATTCACCCCTTTATCTGAGCTCAGGGCGGTTAATATTTATGCAAATAATAACTGTTGCATAAATTTAAAAAAAAAAAAGAACCAAAGAACTACAAAGTGAAAAAAAAACCTTTCTGACATTTCAAGGCATCTCAGAAGATTCTTTGATGTTCTAGAGCACTGCAAGGTATTCTAGAACATTCAATACTCTAGAACCTTTCCAATGTTCACACTGTCTGTGTGTGGATTCCAGCTTTCAGCAAAAACGTGAGCCATTTTGGAAAATTCTACAGAAATGCCACATGCATAATGTCATCAAAGATGACGTGTTCCTATCTCTCACACACACACACACACACACACACACACACTTGGTTCACACACCCTGGCTATAGATCTGCAGTCGCACCGGTTTTGCTGCTCACCCTCTTTCTTTCTCTCCCTCACACACACACACACACACACACAGAGCTCTTCCTGTCCTAAGCTCTCAGTGGCAGCAAAGAAAGAAAGAAAAGGACAAGACAGGTTGTTGCTCTCGGGTGTTGGCTCACCTACACAGAGAAGAGAAGAAAAAAAAACAGATCTGTGTGTTCATTTGTTCCACTAAGAACACACACACACACACAATGTAGGCCACACTTTGATTGTCAATTTCAGACCAGCTGTGTTGTTTTCTCTAACTGGTGGGTTTCATTAAAATTGTATTTCTTGAGAAATAAAAGGTTTAAAGAAAAAAAAAAAAACACTGTCACTGCTCTCTACCACACTACAGGAAGTGACATCGATCTGTACAGGAAGTGTATAAATACCAGCTTCTTAAAATGGATGAAAATACCCAGTCAGGAACTTCAGAAACTATTTGTGAAATAAAACACAAGGTAATAAGCAGGCCTGGGCGATATATGAAAAATAAGCGGCACAATCTTTCCAAATTAAAATATTGTGAAAATCGATAATATTGATTCGGTGATGTCATCAAATATCGAATAGTTGCCTTATTAATCTAAATCATATTGTTTCATAGCAGATTCAATGACATCATCATCACATATAGAATCGGTGCTTTAAGAAATGAAATCGTATCACAGCAGACAGTGATATCATCAAATATTGTATCATTGCCATAAAGCAATGTAGTGAATTTTAATTACTAGCTATTTCAAAAGATCACATATGATACCAGTGGTTCCGTCATGTAATGTTCGTCATAAGCTCTTGTCAAGTCTGAGCGAGTTTTAAGTCGCTGCTCCGCCAGTCAGGCATGGTCAGCGACATGTTGCCTCCTTCATGGGCTGTTCCGGCACCGGTAGTGACGCACAGTCGTTGGTTTGTCCGACTGTCTGGGCTGCAGTGGACTGGTCACTGACCCTGTGTTGCAAACAGCAGTCTAAGATAACACATTATCAACCGATCTGCTCATAAGAAATAGAAGAAATATTTACACTTATTCAAGCTGATCTTTGGCTGGATTGAGTCTAAGTAAAAAAAAAAGGCACTGCTCATCATCAGTGCCATAGTTCTCAAGATTGAACCAAATCGCTGTCCTGAATCATAAAATGAATCATGAATTGAATCACTGTCCTGAATCATCCAAAGCGCATAAAATCCGAGTGCCATCTCGCCACAAGTTTTACCTCCAAATAGCCCAAACTATGTCAGACAGATTTTATCCTGTTTACGGTAGGCGTTCCCACCGTGAAAGAGAAACCAATCAAAACCGAAAGAGTGAAAGTGATTATCATGCTGATACCATGTCAATAGTCTTTTATGAATGCAGGAGTGCGCGCTCAGTCCTCCGACTCTGGTGTGATTGAGTAAGGTGATAAGTTTTATGTTTCATCTAATTTAGGTAATTTAAAAACTATAATATTATTTGGCAGTGGGCACATAGGAAAGTGTAAAGTATAACATTTCTGTCAATATGTTTATCATGCTTGTATGATAAAAAACTTGAAGATATCTATCTCAATGCGTGGCCTACTAAATCTGTCTAGGCTTCGCCAGCGAAGCTCTCGACCCCAAAGTACAACCAAATCTACTTGCACATAATGCCATGAAATAATAGATATGTGCCATAAAATAAAGATCTATTACAAGTATTAGATCTATATTTACTCAACGTGTTCTGAAGTTACTTGACTGGGAGCTGGGAATCTCGACCGACAGAACACTGCTTGTTTACTCGCACCCGATAACCCGGAATCAATGACTGTACGCCACTTCTGGCTGGCAATGGCTGCTCCCCGTGGTTCTGCCTCCACGGGTAATTCATGGAATAAAATTGTCCACAACAGTGCTTTTACGGTGGTTTTTTTGACTGAATGTGTGCGTCTTTTGTCTATAAGTAACACATAAAGCACGGTTAATGTTGTAAGCATGACCAGTACTGGTACACTTTAAGAACCGAACTGGTTCCATATCGCATCATATTCAATAACATGCTGTATAGTAATCACAGTAGATTCAGCAATATAAAAAAAATCGGACCATTATGTGAAGAATCAAAATTCATATCATAGCAGATTTAATAATATAGTGAAACACTGAATCAAAATCATATCGCAGCAGGATCAGTCAAATATCATCAATTATTATACATACAGGACACTTTTTCCATGGAATAAAAACGTGTATTTTATTCCCTTCTAGTCGGTTTATTGATGGCATGTAATATTGTTATCATATCGCTTATCCTCCATGTATTACGCCGCTCTCCCCAATGGAGAATGAGCATGCAATATTGCTATAATATTGCATGTTGTCAAGACAGCATGACATCACACATCAGAGCTCATGCGAAAATCCAATGAAAAAACTTTCTGCTGCGCATGCGCACAATCATTTCTTCGTCAGCCGAGAAAGAGAGAAGACAAGGCTAATCCAGTGCTAGGTTTAAGCACTAAATAAATAAACTGAAACTAAAGATGCGTTGAACACCCGAAATGCTACCAAAATTTTATTATATACTCTTCACGCATATTTACAAGAGAAAACATGTCAACGGACATCGAAAAACTGGAAAAGCGACACGTTGGAAATGTAAAACTTCCGTGCTAGCGAGTGACTGTGACAGTTTGTAAACAAACATGGCTGTGAGGTTTGCTTCATTAAAAGTGGAAGATTTTGAGAGAATTTTAACTGCCAGGTCACCCCGTTGTGTGTTGATGTTGATTTTAAAAGTAACTAAGTAAATTACACAGGAAAAAATACATAAATAAATAAATAATAATGATAATAATAATAATCGGCTTGACTGCGCTAGCATTGGCCTGCGCTAACACTACACCAGCTAGAAGGTACCTGGACTGCCGCGCTAACAGCACCGAGTTGCGAGTAAGCTAGCGTTGGCCTTCACTAACGCAACTGCTATGCCGGCTGAAAGCTAACTGGACTGCCACAGTAACAGCACCAAGTTGCAGGTAAGCTAGCATTGGCCTTTGAGAATGCTGATATGAAGAGTGTGTATGTATAATAATAATAATAATAATAATAATAATAATAATAATAATAATAATAATAATAAATAATAATAATATTATTGGCTAGTATTTTTCGTGGTCTATCAGATATATTCCATTCAGCTACTCATCTTCGACTAGTTCAATATCATGCTAGCTGAATGGAACATATCTGATATACCACTCAGCGCTAGCCAATATTATTTAAATATTGCATAATGCTATGTTTGACTGCAGGTTTTCCATATCACACTAGAAAGCATGAAAACACGTGTTAAGTAACACACAGTGCTTTTAATAAAGTTAATCCCATAATGTTAGTTGTTTTTGAAAACATGAAAGCAAATCATTTGTGCACTTGAGACATGAAGAGACAAAATGAGACCAGGAGCGACCCCACCGACATGCCACCACTCTTCTATTAACCCACTGATTCACTCACAGAGCGAAAATATTTGAACTTTAGATGACCTTTTATCGTCTACATGTGGTAGAAATGACAGAAATCCTTCCTGCGAACCGAGAACTTTAATCCAAGATAATCGTTCTGAACCTTCAGGGGATTATCACAACAAAGCAAATAAATAAAATAAATAAATTCCTTCAGCATGACTTCCTGTTTTAGACATTTCGAAAGATACTGAAATATTTCTTTTTATTGGTTGCATGTGACGGAGATATCGTCCCAAGCTGTTCCTGCTAAATAGCAAAAAACAAAAGTTGCATCTGTTCGTGTGCTACGGTATGGGATGGCAGGAAAAAGAAAAAAAAATGAAACTGAAACGGCAGAACGTAACAGTGGAGGAAGTGCACCGTGCTCAGCAAAGCTATTCACATTTAAAATTAAATAAATAAAAACTGAATTTTCCTGCATGTTATGCTCTCTTTAATGCCATGTTTATTTACTGAGACTCTGGTGAACGCATCACGTACATCACTGAGCTGAATACTGCATCTCTCTCTCTCGTAGGGTTCATGAGATGAGATCTGATCTCTCAATGGTTCGCTTCAGAGGAGGAGGAGGAGCCATGACGGAGGTTAGAATGCCTCTAATCTGTCTCCACACAAACCCACACAAAGTGTCCTATAGGTGTGGGGCGACAGATGATAGCTCACGTGAGCAGTGATTAAGCGTTACGTCACACATTTTAATTATAACATAAAGAATGAGCGAATGTGGCTAGTCATGAAACAAAAAATGACTAAGACGAGAAGGACGATATGTGAAGTGATGAGGAGGTGGAACTACTGCTTAAGGTTACACCTGAATACAAAATGGCCGCCTGAGTCTTATCCCAAATTATAATACATGCAAAAAACAGGATCACATATCGACAGCATTTATTTTAAAAGAACATACATTTTCCCATCTGCACCTGTGAGAACAATAAACGGATGGAGGCGCGTAAGGATGGATAATTGGATAAACATGGATGAAATGACAGATGGATGATGCTGTAGATAAGTACATGGATGCATATATAGATGGAGATTAAATTTATCGATAAAACTGTGATAAATGGAAACAAAATAAGTGTTTTATTGTGAACAGAGCATGTTGATATTTTACTGCCACGCTACCGTTTCATTAGCTTTTTAAATTATTTGATTACTTTAGAACTCCTTTTGAGATTGGCGATATGATATTTTTGTCATTTTTCTCAGTTCATGAGATTTATATTATACAAATGATCTTTACTTAAATTATCATAACAAGAGCTCAAGCTTGTATCAGGATCGTAGAAAATAAATAAATAGGTTGGTGAAGCTCTGAGTTGTAGTCATAAATAAAATAAATAAATAAAGTTAAAAAACACACTTTGGTTCATCTAAACAACATTCCAAAACAGTGGTGTGGAGCAAATCACACACACGCACGCACAGGCACAGATTTGTTGTGAATCCAATTTCCCTGAAGCTAAACATACACCAAACGATACCCCATTCTCCGCAGCGTCCAGCTCCACCAGGTGATTAGTGATGCACACAGCGCTGGTGTTCAAGGCCGGTGGAAAAAAGCAGTCACCTGTGTGAGTGGTTCGTTAACACTTCACTGAGGGAACACTTTGCATTTCAGAAAAACAGCTGGAGGCGTTTTGGTGTTATTCCCTACACTGGTTCTTCTACTGTAGAACTTCATCTGCACGCTGACATACTGCTTCACATGCTGGAGAGAATTCAGTTCTTCACATGATGGAAAGAACAATGTTCAGTTCTTTATTACAGAAAAAAAGAACGCTCCATCTCTGCTCATTAACCTACCTGGATGGATGGATAGATGGATATAGTATCTATCCTTCAATCTATCATCATCTATCTATCCGATCTCCATCTATATGCATCCATCTATTCCAGTATTGATCCATTTATTCATCCATCTATCCACGTTTATCTATCCTTCGATCTATCCATCTAGCACTCTAGCCATCCTATTTTGTCCATTTTTGATCCCATCCAATGATCAATAAATCCATCCATATATGCATTTATCCATCAATCATCTATTCATCCATCTGTCCACATTTATCTATCCTTCAATCCAACACCTTTTATCCATCCATCCAATCTCCATCTATCCATCCTTCAATCTATCCAAATTTATCTATCCTTCAATCTAACATTATCCATCCAATCTCCATCTATCTACATTTATCTATCCTTCAATCTAACATCTCCATCTATATCCATCCTTCTATTCATGTTTATCTATCCTTCAATCTAACATTATTTATCGATCCATCTAATCTCCATCTATATCCATGTTTATCTATCCTTCAATCTACCCATCAGCCATCCTATTTTTCTGTCCATCTTTGATCCCATCCAACAATCCATAAATCCATCCATATATGCATTTATCCATCAATCATCTATTCATCCATCTATCCACGTTCATTTATCCTTCGATCCAACATCATTTATCTATCCATCCATCGATCTATCCACATTTATCTATCCTTCAAGCTAACATTTATCCATCCATCTAATCCCAATCTATATCCATCCTTCTATCCATGTTTAGCCATTCTTCAATCTAACATCTCCATCTATATCCATCCTTCTATCCATGTTTATCCATCCTTCAATCCATCCATCCAATCTCCATCTATATGCATCCATCTACTCCAGTATTGATCCATTAATTCATCCATCCTTATTTATTTATCCTTCAATCTATCCATCCATCCAGCATAATAGCCATCCTATTTTTCTGTCCACCTTTGATCCCATCCAACAATCCATAAATCTATCTATCCAACTAGCTATTCATCTATTAATCCATCTATCAATCTGTATTTCTGTTCACACATCTAAATTGGATAGGCATGGCCTAATATTCTAATAAGCAGGCCCGACTGACAGCACTTTGTCCAGCCTGCTATGGCACTCGCACACAGTTTAATAATTATATCTACCAACTCATCCAATTATAGAACTAGAAGAATTCAGGCGTGTGTTAATATAGTGTTTTTCTCTGGCAGAAAAGAGCTGGCTTCACCCGAGCACTTCTTCAAAAAAAAAAAAAATGCATGTGGGTCTTGTTTCTGTCTCAATATCTTGACAACATATCATTACTCTATCTGCCGTATGATTGGTTGCCTGAAAAGGAGCCACAGTGACGACGCCTCCATCTTTCTGCAAAGTTCAGAGATTTTCAACTATAAGCGCTTAGAACGGCCACGGGAAAAAGGCAGAGTGCTCTGAAAAAACACCCAAAAAGACGATAGGTGCAGCGCTTTTCTTGAGGCCGTCGTGCGTTGCCATATACACTCGTCTCTTCACTGGGAACAACCGAAAAAAAAGACACTGGTGCTCAGAAAAAAAAAACGCTATGTGGACACACACCTTTAACTTGCTTGCTAAGTCATCTTTCGCTTGCTACGCTGCTCACAACACCCTGAATTCTTCCTTTTCTTAAAAAAAAAAAGAATTTTAAGACAAGCTGTAAACTGGTCACAAGCCTGCACGGTCATATTTTTACAAAAAGTTATCAGCAGGACTGAAATCAATGACGAAACCTTGGAATGATTTAAAGTCACAGTTTGTAAATGATCTGCAGTAGTGAACAGACCTGTTTTGATTTTTTTTGTCTTTAAAAGGCAACCTGATAGGTTGTGTTGTTGAGGGTGTTTGTCCTGGCAGATAAATTCAGGCGTGTCTGGCTGCTTTAATGTTTAAGCACAATTACACATCGAGACTCTAGAAACATCTCATACCTGCAGCAGCAAGACGATGCATTCCCCCTTGAAACTTAAGAACTCTGATATTCAACACTTCCTGCTCAAAAATTTACTCACTTTTTTTTTTGCTTTGTTAATCATTTTATGCAATTTGCATGCTTTTTGCCTGTATACAAACAGCTAACGTTTAACATGGAACACAAAAGTGTGCTAAACACACACACACACACACACACACACACACGTAATGCACATTTCCCTTCTATTAAAAACCCACTTTTTTGAAGATAAATTATTTTGATGCAGAAATAATAATAAAAAAGTCAGAAGCAAACATTAATACAGTATTTTAGTCCTTACACTTGCACACACTTAGACACACACACACAAAGTTCCTGTCTCTACTTTCACCATCCTGTTTGGGTCTCAGTAGCTTTGGGTGAAATGTTATAAGTTGTGTTTCCTGTGGAAGAAAACATCAAGTGAGGTGGTGAGGTGGTGAAGTGTGTGTGTGTGTGTGTGTGTGTTGCTCATTTTCCAGCAGCGTGACAAGCAAACACATATAATACACACATTCTTCTAAAGGTCCCTATATGGTTCATCTCTAGTTTTATGTCTGTCTCTCAAATCATCTAACCATCTATCCATACATCTCTCTCTCTCTCTCTCTCTCTCTCTCTCTCTCCATCACTTTATCAATCCATCAATGCCTCCAATCCATCCATTATCCATACATCATGTATCTATCTGAATATCAGTTCATATATCCATCTATTGCCTTGTACATCTATCTGTCCATCCATCCACACGTCTATCGAACCATCTTTCTGTCCATCTGTTTATCTATCCACCATTAGTCTGTACAACTCTCCCATTTATATATCCATCTCTTCATCTGTACATCCAGCTTATCTACTTATCCATCCATCCATCCATCCATCCACCCTCCTACCCATCTACTTATCCACTCTCCATTCACTAATCCATCCATTCTTCCATTAATCAATTCACCAGTCCATCCATCCATCTATTAATCACTCATCCATCCATTCATCTGTCTATCCAACCACCAATTCATCCATGCAGCTCTTGTCTAGCCATCTGTACATGTATTTATCCCTTCTCCACCCACTAATCCTTCCAACTACTCATCTATCAATCCATTAACCTCTGTCCGTCTATCCAACAATTTACCCGTCTGCCTATCTATCTGTTTTTCTATCCATACCACACTAATCCATCTTTCGATCTAGCGATCCAATCCATGCATTCATCCATTCATTTGTTTATCCATCTACCCATCTCTCATCCATCTATACACCCACTATCCATTTTCTATCCACCTACCTATCCATCTTGTTCATGCATTAATACAGCCACCCACCGATTTATCCATCCATTCGTCCAACCAGTTATCTATACATCAGTCTGTCCATCCATACATCAATCTATCTCATCGTATCTAATAACATATTTCCTCTACATTTTATTCTGTCTATCTGTTTACTTAAAAACACTAAATGGTAGGTTCAGTTGTGTTCAGGTGTGCTCGATCAGAGAAACCTTAATCATGTGTGTGCACGAAAGCGCCAGCTCTCCGGTGGGTGGTGAAAATGTCAGCGGTGTTGAGAGGAAGCTGAGTGGTTCTCTTACCTGCAGTATCCCGTTCCGTTGCTGAAGGTGACACAGCTCGCATTGTTCACACACGGATTCATGAGATCCACGCACTGCAGAGCTGCGAAGCAACAGACAAGAGACCGAAGAACATTACACTCACTCACTCACAAAATCACTTACATATGAAATCTAGAGACAATTAAAATCAATCCCAAAAAAAAAAAATCAAGTCTCTTTATGTAAACATTTCCAAATCCAGTTCCATAATTAGTTCTCATTTTTAATCATAATTAAAAGATTTAAAATTCTCATGTTCTCATTATTAGTTACTCAAACAATCCCACTCCCAAGTATCCACCCAAAAAAGTTGTGTTTTTAAATTTACTTCAACCTTCAGACCTCTGAGTCAGACACGTCACTCTGACATCAGCCAAAACGAGAAGTGAGACAAAGTGAGAAACTGTTGACACTGGAGACTCCATCAACATTAAATAAAAGTCTCGGAACAAAAAGTCAGTCACCACATCAACAATTAGTCATTATATTTTGTTAGTATAAATATGTAGGTGATTACAGAAAATCATACATGCTGATTGGTCGAGACATTCGGACTATTTCTCGATAATCACCTCGAGCAACTCGGCAAAATGGCGTCCGATTGCTTTGTCACCGTAAGTGAGAAAGAATTACAAATCATGAAAGAAAATGCTGTTCCTAAAAGCACTAAAGATGCTACGAAGTTTGGTCTAAAACTATTCAGGTGGAATTGTGATTTATTTTATCCGTTTAAAAAAAAAAAGTATTTTATGTGACACAAGTCTGTGCTGTGCCTTTATTACATTTGCATGCCACTTTTGAAGTTTGAAATAATTTTTTAAATACAATTTTTTTAAATAATCACATGTTTATTTCTACTAAAACAATTATCCGCCTCAAGCTCAGTGAATATTGGTGAATAATAACTGAAACGAAGTCTCAGTTATTATTCACCGATATTCCGTTCACCTTCTGTGAATAACTGAGAATTAAACAACGGGATTTTTTTTTTTCAGATCAGTTTATTATTAGTTTTAGTTGGCATAGAGCGCCCGCCTTACAAGTCCCTGTCTATGAGATGTTACTATAGAAACAATAACATTAGAGCTAGCACTATTATATTTACCTATCATTCATGTTAAAGCTAGAACCACTTTCTGAGCTATGCAGCTATACAAAAATAATGCACACCTACTGACCAATCAGATTCAAGCATTCAGCCATGCCGTGGTATAATCCACAGTGATAAGTGGAGAACATTTTAGTTAACAATCACTCTGAGCATTAAATAAAATTCCTGACGGACCCTTCAGATTAAACCTGAGTCAGTTTTCTTGCGCAGCTCTTTTTGTTTACAAACACTAAAGAGGTCTGCCTGTGTCACCAGAAGGGGGTTTCTCTCGTCTTCAGACAGGGAAATCTTTTTCTAGAGACTTCTGCATCACAAGGTAAGTAAGCATGTTGTAGATAAGGGGTGTGTTTTGTCCATTTTACAAAAACTTCTATCTGCTCCAGAAAGAATGATCTTTCTTTAAGCCGCAACTAAACTATACTAAGTGTAAGAAATAGTATACATAAATGTTCTCTATACATCTTTGACATTTAAAGATTTTACAGCTGCAAGAATGGCTGACTGTTCCGAGTTCACACTTCCCTCTCAGACATCAGACCAGGCAGGTCATATGATTTCAAAGCAGCGCAGACAGTCTAAGACGCATGATAGCTCAACACAGGAAGCATGTTCAGTGCTAAGATTCACTTCCTGCACTTTGGCCCAAAAAAAGAAAAAAAGAAAGAAAGAAAAAAAAGAAATCAACACGTGTTTGAGCTTAAAGACAACGAGTTCGCATTGGGCACTTGGCCAACGTTTAACAACTGGGTTTGAGAGACCGCAAAAAAAGGCATAATAATAATAATAATAATAATAATAATAATAATAATAATAATAATGGCATATTCATACCAATGTCCTTTTTTTCTTTCTGGATCTTTCAGTTCATCTCATCTCATTATCTCTAGCCGCTTTATCCTTCTACAGGGTCGCAGGCAAGCTGGAGCCTATCCCAGCTGAC
>JAPEKL010000002.1:61744175-61754590 GCA_028877455.1 Bagre pinnimaculatus
CGCCTCCTTCGCTGGGACTGACTGACGCAGGCCACGCCTCCTTCGCTGGGACTGACTGACGCAGGCCACGCCTCCTTTGCTGGGACTGACAGACACAGAGGTCATGCGTCCTTTGCAGGGACTGATGGACACAGAGACCATGCCTCCTTTGCCTCCTCTTTCACTGGGACTGACAGACACTATAAGAAATAATTTATAGCCTGTCTCTCTGTCTCTCTCTCTCCTTTATTTGTCCTTGTGTGACTCCCAAGATAAAATTTTGGTGGCTGATGGGGGCGTGAGAAACATGGCACTGTGTCCGTCTCTGTCTCGCTCTCTGCCTGTCTTTCTTTCCAACTCTGTCTTTATCTTTCTCTCTCCCTGTCTGTCTCTTTCCCTTACTCTCTCACACACTTACACTCTCTCTCTCTCTCTCTCTCTCTCCATTTCTTTCTCTCTGTAATTCATACATATGAATGTATCATTCTTCAGGTCTGCTTCTTATTCATGTCATCTACGCTGTGTGTGTGTGTGTGTGCGCGCGCTTATCTGTACGTTATGTAACTACCTGTGTGTGAATGCTGTAGTTATATGTTTACATTCCTTGTGCAGTAACACACTGTCCCTGCATCTCCTTCCGACTCGCTCCGCAGGAGATTCGAGCTCCCAGATCCGGATTGACACTCGATACTGATCCGATTCCTGCCCATATCAATCCAACACCCTTCACTGCTTCAGTCATCTCTTTATCACTGAGCCAAAGATGGAGAGAGAGATGAAAGGAGAGGTTAAGCAATAGAAAGAGAGAGAGTGCGTGTGTGTGTGTGTGGTGCGTGTGTGTAAAAAGCATGAGCAAGCTCAAACACATTCCAGTACAGGAGCCGGCATACCCCCCACCCCACCCACCCGTTTTGTGTTGCAACGTGCAGACATGCATGTGTTCAGACAGGTGCGTGTGTGTGTGTGTGTGTGTGTGTGTGTGTGTTGGGGGGTGGAGTGTGGAACTGACACTCACTGTCACGCAGTGACATGTTGCTAAATACTTTGTGTTGAAGTTTAGAATCTGGAAAATTTTCCTGTGTTTTCACACTAAATTCTCTCTGTCTCTCTGTAGATGAATACAGGATGAAAGGGGTCGAGGAGGTGAAGTACATGCATGGAGAGGAAGAACGCGTGAACACACGCAACCAGGAGAACCTGGTGAGACAGACACGAATGTCGATAAAGAGCCAATTGTATAGCAGACGTCTATCAGTGTCGTGAGTGAGTGAAAGTGATGGTGAAAGTGAGAGAGAGTGAAAGTGTAAGTGAGTGAGAGAAAGTATGTGTGTGTGTGTGTGTGTAGCAGGTTGGAGACTGTGTGAATGTGTTTGGAATGTAGGAGTAGGATGATCTTCAATTAAACACACACACACACACACACACACACACAAAACCCTCTGGATTGTGACATGTTCCATTTCTCACATGCTTCAGTTCAGCTCTGTTCATTAGCATGATTTTAACGTGTGTGTGTGTGTGTTTCAGGAGAAGTGTTCAACACAGCACAAAACAAAGCTGCACAAAGAGATGCCAGGAGCCAATGCCAACAGGGCCAAGTGAGTGAGTGTGTGTGTGTGTGTATGTTTTGAATTGATGTAATAAGCTAACAAACTTATTACTAAATCTGGTTTTAATACCAGGGACTCGGGGTCGTTTTATAAGACACGTCAGTGTGTGAAGCAGAACGTTTGCGCAGCACGTGGCAACAATAACGATGCAGGAGTGCGTTCTGTACGTTTAAAGTGCTCACGTTTAATTGATTGGAACAGCAGCGTTAGCACGAGCAAAATATTCACGTCAAATAAAAACTAAACCAAACCCTCAGACTCAACTTCCTCCATGTCCACCATGTCACTGTGCTGCAGACATTATGAAGTGATCACATCGTTAGCATCACGTCTGGTTCTATCACTTCCTGCAGTTCGCTAGAAACAGGAACTTTTTTCCTAACTTTATAAGTTTGACGACTCTGACATGTTTAGTTCTTCAAATGGTTCTGGAACCTGAGCAGAAGTCTTCCTTTAACAGGAAGAAAACATTAGTCATTTCTTGTTGGCTAAAAAGTTTGTTATGCTGTGTGTTTGACCAATCAGAGACACTCGGTATGGCAAAGCTCCACCCCAACATTTACATCATTTGTAGCAGGAACTAAATAGATTCCTGGAACAGCAAAGCAGGAACTAAAATTAGCTCTGGTTCTGCCTGTATAGATGCACCTGGAGTTCCTGGGAACATTCCTGAGTCGCTCATTAGTGTGAATGCAGAATTATACACACTCACTCACTCACACACACTCTCTCTCTCTCTCTCTCTCTCTCTCTCAGTATTCATACGTCAGAGAGTCAGCAGGAGTTCTTCAGAATGCTGGACGAGAAGATTGAGAAGGTGAGTGAGGGATAGAGGGATAGATGATGAAAAATGAAAATACAGGAGGTGGGGTGAGGGGAGAAGAGGGGAGGGGCTTGTCTTCAGGGTTTTGAGATTTAAAGGGCCGGTACACTGTTTGTTCGTCCTCCCAGAGAATTGTGTCATGTGGGTTCACATGGAAAATGATGACCGTGTTGGAAATGATCTGTCCTTTTATCTGTTTGTTTTTTCCCGTTCCTCTTTAACCCTGTGATGTTATCCGTCCATCTCTGCCTCCATCCTTACATCTGGTGTTTTTCCTCACGGGGATCTCAGAGGCGTGTAACAGTTTTTAGACACAAGGCTGGACGTACTGTATGGCCAAAATAACACCGCTGTGTTAGTGAGACACTTTTTTTTTTGCACTAGCACTTCATGGGAGGTTGCCATGGAGACACCAATGTCAGTCATGATGTCATTTGACACACCCACCTTTTGCCTAATGTATTTCTTGACTCTCCCACTGCTCAGTGTGTTTAATAATTGATCCTTTTGGTATTAAAAAGATTAGCTTTTGAAAACGTGTTGCTAGCTTTATAACTTTTATATACAATATTAAATATATATATAAATGATATCAAATAAACATAAATTTGTTCCTGTGACCCAAAATGAAGTTTTTATTTGGGGAGTAAAAATGTATGTTTTTGACAAAGCTGTTTGCCCTCTTTTGCACACCTGAGCACAGAGAAGCTCACCAATCCCCAGCAGAGCGGCAGCTCCTGAATCCAGGACTCCAACCTCACAGAGAGCGAAGATTTGGGGCACTTTATGTATAAGTGTAACCCTATACACAAAGTATAAGGTTACACTTGTACACAAAGTAGATCTTCTGTGCCGCTCAGTACGCAGGTGTTAGCGTTATTTCTGAGGTGTTTGATCGACCAGTTTATGATGTACAGTTCTGTCGTACACAGTGTGCTCATGTGAAGTTTTCGAAGCATTTTTGTGCTGTGCACAGAGATATTTTACAAAAGAAACCCCACGTTTCTGTGGACGGGATTTTTCCAAAAACAAAAGGGGAAACGATGGAACTGTGTACAAGTGGGTCTCGGGTGTGGCATAGTGCTATCAGAAAACACTGTTATTAGTCGTTAATAGTTTGATGATATAAGTATGAAGTACTGCTGTAAGGTGTGAGAGATTTTGTGGTTTTTGTGAGGAGTTCTGGGAGACTCGATAAATACGGGTCAGATTTTGATGAGAACCGGTTCTGTGATTATAACATCTTTCTCTCGCTCTTTCTTACTATCTCTTTCGCTCTCTCTCTGACTGTCTTTCTCTTTCACTGTCTCTCTCTCTCTTTCTCTGACTGTCTTTCTTTCTCACTCTCTCTTACTGTCTTTCTCTCTCTTACACACTCTTACTGTCTCTATCTCTCTCTCCTCTTTCTTTCTCTCTTATGCTCCTCTCTTACTGTCTCTCGCTGTCTCTCTCTCTCTCTTACTGTCTTTCTCTTTCACTCTCCTCTTTCTTACTGTCTCTCTCTCTTGCTGTCTGTCTGTAGGGACGAGACTACTGTTGGGATGAAGAGCGAGCGAGAGAGAACGAGAGGAAAATAGAGAGAACATTCCCTTCTATGGAGTAAATTCAGATCAGTGTTTTGTCTATAACTGTTCAGATTGGAAGTGTGTGTGTGTGTGTGTGTGTAAGAGTAAGAAAAAGCCAGCGTGAGCCTGCGAACGGAAATTTCCCTCGAGAATTATATCTCCACCCCCAACCTCCAGACCCCACCCACCTTCTCTCCTCCTGCTCCCATCTCCAGTGGAATAACGAGACAGACATTTTGATTGACATCTGTTTGAACGACCGATTGAGTGAGGGTTTAACCCCGCCCCTCTGCACCTCCTGCTTCATCCTGATTGGATAGATATGGATTCACAACTTCCTCCTGGACTGTGAGAGACAATGAGAAGAACAGGATGAAAAGGGAAACAGGATGTTTTTGTGCCGGGCAGAAAACATGGGATGAAAGGACGTAACGTAGAAATGTGTGTGTGTGTGTGTGTGTGTGTGTGCGCGTGCGTGCGTGCGTGTTTGTGAGCACGCTTGACCTGTAAAGAAAAACAGAAGAGATATTTTAATAAGAAAGAGATGAGAGATGGAAAGCTCCTGCCTTTTGAAGGACTTTTTTTTTAATTTGTAGAGATTTCATTTCTTATTTTTTTGCTGTTTGTTTTTCTTATTATTGTTCTTGGTTTTTGGGGTTTTTTGCTCATATCATTGCACAGTGCCCCCTTCAGACTAAATATGTAATGAGCAGGGCTGCACTGATCCCATACACCCTCTTCTCTCTCTCACACACACACACACACCCCAAAACACATTGCATATCAAATCACTGTATATTCACTGAGCCCTGACATGGACACACTGACTGTACAACTCCCTCCTTCCTAACACACACACACACACACACACACTAATTCTGACTTTAATGGCACTTGCAGTTCATCTGAAAGTCTGAGTTTGAGTAAAAACTCACCCAATTACAGAAAACTAAGTATCAGACCATATCTGATGTTACCCCACCCTGCTGTTGAGCCTCCGTCCTCGTTATAAGACCTACGCAACAATGTTTAAACGCAGTTTCTACCTTTAGCACTTCAAGCTGTATTAATCCTGTAGTAATAATAATAATCAAAGAAGAAGCCTTTATTTGTAATATGCACACACAAATTCAGTGAAATTCCTCTGCATTTAACCCACCTGAAGCAGTGAACACATACACACATGAGCAATGAAAACACACCCAGAGCAGTGGGCAGCTATGCAACAGCACCCAGGGAGCAGTTGGGGGTTTGGTGCCTTGCTCAAGGGCACTTCAGCCATGATACAGAGGAACGGGAAAGTGCTATTCATTCACTCAACTCCCCTCACATTTTTCTTTCTGGTCCCGGGAATTGAACTGGCAACCCTTTGGGCTCAAGGATGTGTCTTGAACCTTCAGGCCATGGCTGCGCCATTGATAATAATCAGCAGTAGTCTCAGGATAACAGTCGAGTGCTTTGCTTTGCAAGCATGATGATAAAACATGTAAACCATAGGTGCTAAAGAAGGCAACTGGACTTGCTTGAGATCCTTGAAGATGTTTCACCTCTCATCCGAAAGGCTTCTTCAGTTCTGTCTGATGAGTGGGGGTAATCATAATCATGATTCCAGGTAATCATAATCATTATGATGGCAGAGAGAGCCAACGGTGTATGGTGTTAGCAGCTTAGAGGGTCGTTTGGGTGATCTGTGGGTCTGCCATCATGTGACTGCTAACACCATTCACGCCTATAGGATGACTGAGAGGGTCAACAGCCTGTGTGACCTCAACGACTCTCCTTAGGGTTGCTTTTGGTCCACTAGAGAATAAATACCTGGAACTCCCCACTAGTCAGATAAACTGAAGAAGCCTTTCGGAGGAGAGGTGAAACGTCTTCAAGAATTTCAAGGAAGTCCAGTTGCCTTCTTTAGCACCTGCAGTTTACGATGACCCGAGAACCTTCACGGATAATAAAACATTCATTAATGAAAAGGATTTAATGAGCCAAATCTTATCAGATTTTTAATTTTCATGCTTGCAAAGCAAAATGCTATTATCACTAGCCGCCTTCTTCTTCTTCTTCTAGGAACAAAAACTTTTCACTGTGATATTCCTCCCACAGCCCTCTTTTTTCTTTTTTTATCCCTTTGATCCATTTTTTTCCCTCATAGACTTCGACTGGGAAGATTTTTCAAACTGCTCCCATGTAGTCAATTTTCAAAATAATACCTCCAATTATACTCCAAACCACTCTACCTCTTTTCATACCTCTATCACGCCTGCTTTTTATTTTTTCATCCCTCACTTTTCCTTCCATTGACTCTCATTCATTTTTCAAGGCCTGACTGCTCTTGATGATTAAACACTAGAACCACCAACGTTGGTAAGTATTGTTAGATTATGATACTTGACATAAATACAGCATAATTTTTTCTCTTCTCTTTCTTTCTTCCTTTTTCATCCCTTCATTAAAAGCCATTGATTTTACAAATCCCACATCTTTTACGGTAAAGTCACGAACCTTGGTACTGAACATGGATTCACATGCAAAAGTGCAGCGTTTAACTGCTTCAAACTAACGACACTCATCTCTCACCCTTCTGTTCTTTCATTCATCCCTCCATCCTTCCACACTAAGCCCAAGATTTTACTGCTCCTTCAGCTGCTGAGATGAAGCACACCCTCATCTATCTATCTATCATTTTGAATTTTGATTTATAAGCACTAATATTCCCTGAAGGAAATGCAAATCTAGTTATTGATGATAAACTGTTAGAAGTCGACACACACTTTCCTGCCTGACAGGACACGACGTCTGTTTTGACAATAAGTAAATGTTTGACCTTCAGGATGGTCAAATTTTAATTTCCTCACGTGAACTACGTTTCTATTTCAACTAACTTAACATTTCCACGCTTGTTTTGGTAAATAGAGAAGTGTTGGATAGCTAGATAGAAAGTGTTCGACTGTGAGTGATCCAGAGATAAACCCCGCCCCCCGTCCAGTCTCTCTGCCAATCAGGAAGAGCAAATGGAGGGGAAAAACCTAAACAGTGTTCAGATTTCATTTTGTGAACCTTCAGTGTTTGGTGTTTTCCCGGTTGGGCAAGAGTCCACCTCTTCAGCTGTTGTAAATCAGTTTTTGTTTTTATTTTCCCAGATTAGATCGAAACAAAATTTACATAAAATACAAGAGTTTGGGTTCCTCTCAGAAAACATTGACCTTTTAAAATGTAAAAGATGGGAAAATGTCAATCTGGCAACTGAGGCCAGGTCTCTGTGCTGTGTGTTAGGATAGCCTGAAACACACACACACACACACAGGGTGCTGTGTACAGACTCCAGCAGTGTGAGAGGTGGGAGGTGACGGTGCGACTCCGCCCTGCTCCTGTTTCTCTTCTCTTTATTCCTGAATCGGCTCTGATGTTCTTTTCCAGTATTTTTTCTATTAAACATGAAAAATGAAGAAACCTTTTTTCCCCTTGTGTAACTGACTTTTGTCTCTCCATCATTTTTTTTAGTTTTCTCTCCCTGTCTCTCTCTCTCACTGTCTCTCTCTCTCACTGTCTGTCCATTTTTGTCTGTCTTTTTCTCATCTCCTTCTTTCAGCTTTTCTTTGTCTCCCTTTCTGTCTCAATATCTGTTTATTTGTCTCTCCCTCTCGTCTCTCTTTCTCTGTTTCTGTCTTTCTGATTCAGTCTCTATTCCATCTCTATCTTTCTCTCTTTTTTCACCTGTTGCTCTGTTTATCTCTTTCTTTCTCTCACTTCTATCCTTCTCTGTCTCTCTATACTTCTGTATGTCTCTGCCTATCTTTGTCTCTCTCACCACTGTCTGTCGTTCTTTCTGTTTCTCTCCTTGTCTTCTCTTTCTGATTTACTCTATTTCATCTGTCTCTATCTTTCTCTTTTTTCACCTGTCGCTCTGTTTATCTCTGTCTCTCACTTTCCTTTTATCCTTCTCTGTCTCCTTCTGTCTCTCTCCATCACTCTTGATCTGTCTTTTTCTTCTGTTCCTCTTTCTGCCTCTGTTTCTGTTTATATATCTGTTTAGCTCTCTCTCTCTCTCTGTCTCTATTCCATCTCTGTCAATCTTTCTTTTTTCACCCGTCGCTCTGTTTATCTGTCTCTCACTTTCCTTCTATTCTTCTCTCTCTGCCTAGCTTTGTCTCTCTCCATCACTCTGTCGTTCTCTTTCTGTCTCTGTTTTGCTCCGTGTCTTCTCTCTCTGTCTTTCTGATTCACTCTGTCTCTATTCCATCTGTCTGTCTATCTTTCTCTTTTTTCACCTGTTGCTGTTTATCTCTTTGTCTCTCACTTTCCTTCTATCCTTCTCTCTGTCTCCTCCCTCTTCTTCTGTCTCTCTCCATCACTCTCAACCTGTCTTTCTCTTCATCTGTTCCTCTGTCTGTTTGTTTATATATCTGTTTTGCTCCTTGTCTTCTTTAGCTCTCTCTGTCTGTCTTTCTGATTTGCTGTCTTGATTCCATCTTTCCATTTTCACCTGTTGCTGTTTATCTCTCTTACTTTCATTCTATCCTTCTGTCTCCTCTCTCCTTCTGTTTCTGTCTCTATCCTTCTGTATGTCTCTCCCTATCTTTCTGTCTCTCCCCGTCACTCTCTCTTCTTCTGTTCCTCTTTCTCTCTCTGTTTCTCTCTTTATAGTTGTTTCAGTCCTCGTCTCTCTCTCTCCTCGTGTGTGTGTGTGTGAGAGAGAGAGAGAGACATCATTATCACCTGGTGAGGTGGTATCACATTTCCACACTCTTCTGACTCATGCATATAAAGGCATGAGTCAGTTGGCAGCATCCACTTCCTCACTTCCTCCCTCAGTGTGACTTCAGGATGTTTTTGGCTGCAGGGATGAGCTCCAGTCCCCCGTCGCTTTCGGAGCGAGATGAGAAATCACGACGCTGATTGTTACAGCTCACAGCCTTCCACATTCATGTCTCATTTGTCAGACTGGATTAGTTGTCAGTGTCCATGAATTCATGTTGATGATGTGCTCTTAGGGAGGAGCACTGATGCTTTTATAACATCTCTGCGCCCTCTGCTGGTTAAACATAGTTACTGCAACATCACTTGATCTTCACTCTTGAGTGGAAGGAGGATAAAATATTGCCTCCCACACAAGATATACATATAGTACATTTCAATATAGCCAGTAGATGTTCGTCTGATGACTCATGTTCTTTCTCCTGGACCCTGAACACCACTGCCATTGCCAAGAAAGTTCAACAGCATCTATATCTTCTGCGGAAGCTGAAGAAGGCCAGTCTCCCTCCTCACATCCTTCTACTGAGGGACCATTGGGAGTCTTCTTCTTCTTCCTGTCAAGGTTGAGCTCTGACCAGTTGTAGATGTTATCATGCTACCTGTTTCTTCCTTTACCAGTTCTCATTTGGATTTGGCACGGTCATGTGGTTTTATGAGCCTACTCTTCAGGTGATGATACACGAGACAACTTTTTGGGCAGTGTCGCCGGGCAACCAGGTGAGTTACAGGGCAACTAATTAGGACAACAGACAATTGGCAACAACCAATCAGATAGAGCAAATCTGTAACCAGGGAGACAGACACCGCAAAGATGGACACTGAAACGTGTCACTTTTGTCTTGGCTTCAGCCTTTATTTATTTATTTATTTCGCTCAAGTAAGTCTCATTTCTGGAACAAAACTGAACAGATCCTCTGGTCAAAAGATAATTTACCAATATTTTAACATTTCTAAGTCAAAAATAACCACGTTATTCTGTTAATAATAAACACTTTTTTAAAAATCTCTTTTTGTTAAATGCTACTCACTTCAATCACATATGCTATAACTATTACCTGACACATCACAAAAACATCATTGTTTAATTCTCATCTCAACAAAAAAGGACATGGACCAGGAGATGCTGCTGAGGAGGAAAAGGAGCAGAGCTCCTGAAAGGCTTTTTTCGATCCCAAAGTTTGTACTGTTTCTCCCTCGGGTTCCACAAGTAGTCGTGCTCTGTATGTGAATTAGATCAGACGATATGTTCGACAATCTCCATTACAACTCGCACACAAAAAACAATCATGAGCTGCTCGTCACTTTTAACTCGATGCAAGAGAGCTAACGTTATCCTGACATAGCTAGCGATAACTTTCAGCTAACTATGTTAGCAAAAACCACCGCTAGTTAGTGAAATCCCATTCAATCTCTATTGAGCGGTGGTTAGCGAATGGCAGTTTACACTTAGCTAAAAAGAAAGAAAATCTATGTCTTAATTCCAACCTGAGCATGAAAAAGAAGTCTTCTTCTTCTACTACTACTTCCTCTTCTTCTTCTTCCAATATAGTTCAGACTGTATTGTTAAACTGATTCATGGCGCAGTCATGCCTTCCTTGTGCAGTAGCAGATCTCATCTCATTATCTGTAGCTGCTTTATCCTGTTCTACAGGGTCGCAGGCGAGCTGGAGCCTATCCCAGCTG
>JAPEKL010000002.1:61925044-61935095 GCA_028877455.1 Bagre pinnimaculatus
CCTTAGCACCCCGAGCTATGGAAAAGCAAACTGGTTCTCAGCTGGCTTGCAAGTTGAATGAGTTGTGAACCAGCACCAGCACTGGTCCTGAACCAGCCCTGGAACTGATTTGGTGGAAAAGGGGTAATAGTCACCTGATCTCAACCCTACTGAGCTGTTATGGGAGCAGCTTGACCGAATGGAACATAAGTGCCCATCAAGCCAATCCAACTTGTGGGAGGTGCTCCAGGAAGCATGGGGTGAAATCTCGTCAAATTACATCAACAAACTGACCTCTAGAACCCCCAAGATGTAATTGCTGCAAATGGAGGATTTTTTGACAAGTAAAATTTGGGAAAAAAAATACCCCAAACAATTATTTAAAATAAAAATTATTTCTAACTTTGTCAACAACTATTTCTTATTCATTTTGTAATATTTTCTATTCAAACTTTTTTTTTTTAAAATAAATGGAAAAGTACATTTCTAACTGACCCTAAACTTTTGAATGGTAGTGTGTATATATGCCATATTTACTGTATGGACGTGGGATCAGAAAACAATTTTATTTATAAGCCGTAGCCACATGTACCCATAGGGGACCGGGTTGTGTTTTTGTTTTGTTTTTTAAATTTTAAAAAGTGTACTTCTGTAGCATGTCACAAAGGAATTGGGTGTGGGGGTGTGTCAGAAGCACTATTCAGAATCAGAATTCCTTGGAGTAGAATGAAATTGGTAAGCAGTCTTCACGGTGCATTGACACAACAAATCAAGAAGTAGCAAGAGCAAAATGAATAGGCCTATAAATAAATAGGAGTGTGTGTGTGTGTGTGTGTGTATTCATTCCTATTTATGTATGTGTGTGGTGGTTTACAGCAGCTCATCCAGTCCAGTTACTCAGCAGATGACCGCCATGAGCATCTCCCAGGACATCAAACCCACCGATTCGGATCGAGTCAAAGTCAAAGAGGAAGAAGAGGAAGAGGACACGTCGTCCAAAAGCACAGGTATTTATTTATTCCTTCTTTCCTTCCATAGGCTTAACACTTCTCCAAACCTTCAAGAGTCACTTATTCGGATTTAAATAAAAAGCAGTTTGATTTTAAATCAAGTTTATTTTTAAAGTGTGTCTCAGAGCCGTGAAACCAAAGAGGACAAAGTAATATGAGTTCCCACTTTATTTTATTTACTTTTAATCTCAGATCCCGCCCCAGAAGCAGTACAGGCCACCTCAGACGGAGATCAGACCCCCGACAAGAGCAAGAAGAAAAACCGGTGCTTCACCTGCAGGAAAAAAGTTGGACTCACAGGTAAGTTATAAAGTGAAATTAAGGGCGTTTGGATTAAATACTCTGTTTTATATTTGCATCTCATATCACCTCTGGATCTGGGAAAATACCTCAGACATAGTATGGGAGGGTAAAAAAAAAATTACATTACTGACCACAGCAGTGCTGTGTAAAACCGATTATTATGGGCGTATAATGGATTCTGGGTTGTGATTGGACAGAAGGTGTTGCTTGATGATCTCTGACAGCATTTCCAACACCTTCAGGACAGAGGAGTTTACACTGACGGGTCTCTAACAAGCTGTGGGTTTTTTCCTCTTATTAACATCAAGAGAAAAAGAGAGGCTGGTGAGCGGTTCTAATGTAAGTGAGATCAGGAACTAAGCTGGGGGTGGGCTTCCCAAAAGCCTCTTAACGCTAAGAGCATCTTAACTAGGAGAGGGAGCGTTCCTTGTGCTGCTGTCTCTGCCATTTACAGTGATCTTTGTGCTGCGATGCTTTTGGGAAACTCGGGCCTGTTTCGTGGATGTTCCACAACATTTCAATGCAGCTATAAACAGTGTATGAAATGTCTTCAGTAAATAAAAACATAATTGTCGGTAAAATCACACCACCATATTCTCACCTTCTAATTTCTCTCTGTCTCTCTCGCTCACTGTCTGTCTTTCTTTCTTTCTCTAGGCTTCGACTGTCGCTGTGGTAACCTGTTCTGCGCGATCCACCGTTACTCAGACAAACACGACTGTCGGTACGACTACAGAGGTGCGGCGGCTGCTCAGATCCGTAAAGAGAACCCCATTGTGGTGGCCGAGAAGATCCAGAAGTTATGAGGACGTGTTAAAAACAAAAACAGAAATGTTTGACCTGCAGGTTTATTCAGAACGACGGCGGCACCGATTTCTGATCCGGCTCCATTTCTCCGTGGCAGGAAGAAGCGCTGCACACACCTGCTCTAAAACCCCGCCCCTTCCCTGACTCTCTCTGAGTGATGCAACAGCGACCGTGTGTGTGTGTGGGGTTGGTTGAGAGTCCAGGGGAGCACTCATGGGTCTGGTGGGAATTCCTTTTGTTTTGTTTTTTTTTTTTTTTGGGGGGGGGAGAGGACGTTTGTTTCCTTTTCTTGGGTTTAATTGGTATGATCTCTGAGGAAAGGGAGCGGGGTGTTTTTGGGGTCGAGACTTTAGTCCTTTTATGGTAAACCCCCCCCCCGTCATCGATTATCAGTTTCCACAGCTTCTCTTTCTATTAATGAACGATTGAGTGAATGAGTGAGTTTCTTTTCTTCTCTTCCTGTTTTAATGAGCGTGTGAAAGCGTTATCAGAGGATCTATATTAATATATTATCTCGGATTGTGTGATTTGCGTATTTATTATTTTATTTTCATTTGCTTGAGTTGTGCTGGAAGCATGGGGGGGGGGAAACAAACCCAGCTTTGTCCTTTCGGTTATATGATGCGGTTGAGCTACAGACAAGAAACTGTCCATCGAATCGAAGCACAATGTGATCACAATGATCCAAGCGCAAACACAGGAAGGAAATCGGAGAGGAAATCGGATCTTGGATGCTTTCGCTCTGGAGCAAATTTTTTTTCTTTTCACTAATATTCCTGACCACCAGCAGACCAGCGAACGCCAGATACATCGAAACTCCGTCCGTTATGTGTTTTTCTTCAGCTCTGTGCTTTGATGATGTCACACAGGAAATCGTCGCCACTTCCAGGAAAACGGACGAGACTCGCGTTCCTGTACGGCAACCAGCACTGACGCTAGACCAGGCAAAACGTTATAGCGTTCGACAGCGCTAACATGACGCAACACATGGCCCAATATTGTTCTGATTTTCTGAATGTGATCTCGTAAAACCACAAATTTTTTCTTTTTGTCACGTGTATATACCACATGCCTACTTATCCATATAGTTATAATCCAACGTAGAACATTACGAGGTTGGTGCGCAGACGAGGGTGAGATAATACTTAATAAAACCGTGTATGTTCTCATATGTATGTATCCAGTGCTAATCTGCTACTTGTACCGAAGCAGAGAGATGAAGGATGTGTGTATCAGGGTGGGGAGGGCTTTTATTTTAGTGAAAAGGGCTGGAGGCAGGAGTTAGGGGCGGGGCTGGGTTACTGGGCTTCTACAGTATTTGTCTTTTAACATCATCGTATAGTTTTGAGACCTGCTCCTGGTTTTTGTTTTTTTCTTTCTTTACGTCGCTCATTTCAAACCAAGACGTTTGAGAATCCACCGGTTTGTAGGCGTTTTTTTTTTTTTTTAAATGGAAACAACTTAAGCGCACGTATCCGTTTCCTCCTGTTTTGGTACGATTCATAAATAAATTCCTCATCCGAGATGCTCGAGAGCCATCAGCAAACCTCAAGATTTCATCAAGGATCGAGCGAGGGGGCGTGGCAGTAAACAGCAGCATGTGACTTATGAGAGGGGGCAGAGTTGCATGCGTTAGTGTTGAAGGTTCAAATAAAATGGTGTCCAAGTAAGGATTATACAGAATCACTTTGTCTAATGGAGAACTTGATATTTAAAATTTGATTTTGAATTTTAAAGTTAATTAATTAAATGCTGTCTTAATTAAGATTCCGATTTGTCCGATTGTTATCATTTAACCTTTTAACAGACAGCCAGCGTTTAAAAATGTTGTCTGTGTTGAAGTTACGATTTAATCTGAAGTATGACTCGGTCTTTAGACTTGACATTTATTTTGATGAATTACAGCAAGTTGCATAAGTAAATAAGTATTTACTCTCTCGAACGTGAACTGGCCTTAACTGGGATTATGTCATGATCCTACACCAAATAACCCATAATATCAAACTGCAGGGATTACCTATATCGATTGTAAAATTATTTGCAAATTAACCATAAAGAAGAAGAATTGGAGGATAGGAAAAGCTCTCGGTTCGTTCTGGTTGCCATCAGAAGTCATGTGTTTAGTTAAAGAGTTGACTTGTGTGTAAATAAAGTGGATAAAATCTCAATACAAATCAGTAGTTGTTCGAGAACATGCCTAAACACACAACTTCATGAAGCTCTAGCCCTGAAGGAGCGAACAAACCAAGTCCATGATGGTCATTGAGATGGGAGAAGCCGTTCAGTGGGTCATCAGAAAGCTGGACTTTATGGAAAAGTGGTGAGAAGAAAAACCACTTTTTAAAACATCGGAATGTTAGAGAACAAACAAGGTTCTTGGGTCTGATGAGATACGAAGTGAAACTTTCAGCCTTGGCACGAAAACTTGCAACTGTGAAGCACGGTGGCAGCGGCATCATGTTGCCAGATTCTTTCCATAGTTTGTTTTTTAAATAATGACTTTAATATGGCTCTGCAGGATGCTTTTTCTTTCATCAAACCTTGCTTGATACTTTTGTGCTGGATTCTTTTGATTGCTCTTCGGTTTTCGTGATGTCCAGGTTACATTCCTTACTGAACTCTAGAGATCCTGAAATATCGTACCTGACGCTTTAACTGCATGCAGGTCGATTCTGTTCGATTAAACTTCTGATGGCATCGGGCTGCACCACAACTCATTCAGAACTAACTGCCTCTCCAATTCTCCATCACCTTTGAAATAATTTTGCAAACTATGTAAATTTTTCCCTCCAGTTGCATATTAGGAACAGTTTTGTGTAACTTCATGACACCTAATCCTCATACATCCCATTCAGTTTCAGGATATAACAATACAAAATGTGGAAACAACACTAGAGGGGGTGAATACTTGTTTTTCTACCATGAGCAAGTTCTAGTGCTGGTGGGGTTAGTTGTACTACTAATCATCTGATTTTGATCAAACACAAGCTTCACAGCTCTGATAAATCTGTAAAACTTGTTTTAGATCAGTTTTGAGCAAAGAGTAACATTTAGGGATTAATTAGTGAGCGTGTTTGCATATTACAGCATATGAGCCGTATATCAGTAGGATACTTTTTTTGTGTATGTGAGACTACGATATATTGTACAGCACTTGTATTTTCACAGGAGATTGTTTTTAATAAATCAGAAATAATTAAACTGAATGTAGCTGGTCAGTTGTGCACCTCCACTTGAACTCAGTGTTGCGTGATACCTCAAATGTGAGCGATGAGAGCAGATTGAGCTTTTTTTCCCTTTGCATATTAAAGAAAAGACCAGCTGCAGTTTTGGCATTTGTTTAAATCATGTACTGTTTCTTTTTTTCTCCCCAGTCTACTGTGATGCATCATTCTCCAGACACACCACCCATTTTTATTTTAGTTTTCTTTTCTGATTTAGGATTTTTATGTGTAAGAGTAAGTATAAACACAATAAAATCAAAGTTTATTTTAAAATTATTCAGTGTGGAGTGGGGTGTTTGAGTTTCAGTGCTGATGCTATTAAAATGTTTAGAGTTGAGTGAGCCAATGATGCCAGTATCAATTTATATTGCGGTATGTTTTCCCCTTTGTTTAAACAGAAATGATAAAATTACTTTTTTTGTATTCAACCTTGGATTTTAAATATTTTTACTGATAACCAATATTTTTTTAAAAACCGCAATATAGAAGTACTGACTGTTCAGTACAGTTTACATGAATTATGTTTAAAACTTGGATATATTTTTAAACAGACATTGTAGACAAACTCAGGTTTTTTAAGTATTTTATTTAATAGAACCAAATTACTGATTTTTTTAAAATTTTGCTTATTCTTACTCTTTTTAAACTGGTATATAAATTTATTCCCCAGTCCTTTTCCATGTTACCAAACCTAGATACATCATGTACAGTATCTCAAATATATTGAAATATAATCATATTGCCCATCCCTAATTCAAAGGCAAAGGGGGAATGAGTTGACATTTAAATGTTTGTGCTCTCATGTTCATCACAAACCATCAGGTTATAGACAAATACATTGCCTAATTTAATATAAGAAATGAACAAAGCGTGTCCTGAAGTTCAATATATGTCAAATAGCAAAGAAGAATCTCAAAATACAACTGTTTAGTTACTAACATTAAGTTCTATTTAGATTTTAAATGCGACTGAACTGTAAGTTTAACAGCTTCATGTTATAATATGGACTTTATATTAGAAACACCACACTAGCCCATGCGAATATAGGAAAATAATCAACCTTGTGATGAAGTGGAGTCACTGTCACCACCATGGCATGAAGTCAATTAGTTTGTTACTGCATGTCCTGGAGTGTTTTATTACTCCCATACCACAGCAACTTGCCCATGATTTACTAAAAACCAGTGCTGTACTTTTTTAGCCATTTAGAGTTGCATTTAATAAAACAAGTTTTCACTTGCGTTATAGCAGCTACAAGTACTCTTCCCCCCTCCCCGCTGCTCTAAGACAAAAAAAAAAAAAATCTCTCAAATCAAACCATAAAGAAGTGTCCACTCCTCTGTCTTGAAGTTGTAAAACATCTAGGGGGGAAAAAAAAAAAAAAGTTACAGCGTTCTAACAGTGAGCTACAGCTGACATTGGCGACTCCTTCCATAATGGTTACATAAACATGAGATCCTCCTTACAGAAAACTTTAAAAGTCTGTTTACGATAGAAACAACATAGAATGAGCACACTAATATAAACCTGTGCTACTGTCAGAGCTACTGCTAGAGAAAATTAATCAACACCTTCTGCTGGCCAATCAGAACCTAGAAGTGAGCACTCCTGTGGTTGTAATGAAAGCAATACTGAACCGAAATACTGCACACTTTGAACATGGGGGGAAAAAAAAAAAAAAAAGTCCTGACTGCACCATGCAATCGGGTGCACTGAGCAGTGCCAATCTCCGTTTCCGTAGCCCTCGGCCTCTCGCCTATACAGCTAGGGTTACAGTGGGGGGCATGTCCTCTGGTAATTGCGAGAGTTTGACTCCCCACTTGCATCTGTATTGTAGGTACCATTTTTATGTTGGTCTTGGGTATGGCCAGACCACGAGTAGAACTCATGACCTCCCAGCTTGAGAGGCAGACACGCTAACCACTAGGCCAACTCATGGTTTTTGAATCTAAAGATACAGTGAAGTACCTTTACCAAGAAAAGGAACTCAACTCAGTGAACGTTTCATTTCAGTGATTTTTTTTCCCCTTTATTTTCTGGTGCTTAGTTGATAATGTGCACCATTTATAATCAGAAGGGTGTCATTACTTTATAACTCCCACAATCTGGTGAGTAAAAAAAAGTCACTTCTGGAGCCAGAATCATCGACCTGGATCATCGACCTGGATCGGTCATGTCCATTCCCTTATTACTCTTTATTGCTGCTCTTGTTATTTATAGTTACAGCATCAGAGAGAAATAAATTAATTATAATTAACCCACTAACCAATCAGACACAACATTAGATAAGTGAACAGCAGAGCTAGAAAAGCACACTGCTGGAGTTTCAACACCACACAAGCGCGGTTAAGAGAGTTTTCCTCAGCTGAAGGTTCTGGATGTTACTGCCCACTGCATGGACCCGGCACTATTATTGTGTAAAAGGGAACCATCAGTTGGGATGACTGTGCACGGCTTTCTCCATGCGTCTGTACCACTTCTTCACTTTCGTGTTCTCCATCATGTCATCAAAAGCCTGAAGACCCTCCATGACCCTCAGAACACCAAACACGGCCTACAAGAAACAGAAGCATGGAGAAGTTTTAAAAAGTCAGTGTGAAGCTGATGAAAATCAACAAATGATAGGAAATGAAAGAGGGGAAAGTGGAAGAGGAAGGAAAAGAAAAAGTTGATGAGACAGATTAAAGCAAAAAAAGTGAATGGGTAGAGATCAATGAAAAAAAGGATGGAAAGAGGAGAAATCTGATCCTTTAGGAGGTCTGAAGTTGAGGTACAAAGTAAAGGGCGTAAACGTGTCACAGTCTGAACCCATCGGATACGGCATCACAAATTATGGATTTTAGAGAAACATGTTTGGTGTAAACGATCCGTACACTGCAACCCGCTATAACAAACTCCTCGGGCGACATCCAAATACTTTATTATTCTGAAAAGTTCGTAATATGGAAGCAGTGTTTTAGTTGAGTCACTAAATTGAGTCCGAGTCCCCATTGTTCAAGTCATTCAAGAAAATTGAGTCGAATCCGACACAAATGACACCGCTGTCTCTCTCACACATTGATAGCTTTGAGTAGTGTGAAGATGTCCCAGACCATAGCCTACAATAAATTCATACCAAAAAAAGTCTTTATTTAGGAAAAGGCTGGCAGCACTAATGTTAAGATATAAATATCTTATGCCAAATTATTATAGCATGTTAGAAAAAAAGAAAAAAATCCAAGTCCTTGTCTCCAGTTTACAAATTCGAATGCAGTTAATGCACAAGTCCAAATCAAGTCACGAGTCTGACTCGAGTCAGAGTCCTGGACTCGAGGACTACAAGCCTGTATTGTCTCACCAAACATTCGTGTTATATGCAAAATTTTTGGCACATTAAAATTCCTGATCACACATTTCTCCTTCCGAGTCACTCGCGCAGTTCACTGACCCTGTTAAAGGATCATGAACGGAAGCGATGACTTGATTTCTTCATCTGTTATGGAAATGACCGAGGTTACCGGTGTATCGTATCGTGTCAACGTCCACTCGCTGACTCGCTATGTTTTCTTAATCGTCACCATTCAGTTCATTCATGTGTTGCAAATCACCAAATGATGTCACCAGTCATTTCATCCTTTTATCAATCCTTTGATCATCGTTCTTGATAATTGTTAGTGATCGACACCTAAGCGAGACCCGTTAAGCCTTTGTTTTATGGCATTAACATGTATTGATAACTGCAGATGATTACTGATTGTCTCAGGGGAAGAGCACGCGGCTTATGGCTCAGTGTACGCAAGCAGGCGAATGACGGATGTAATTGCAGGAAGTGTGTTTATTTACAAACAGGCAGGCAAACCGGACAAAAACAGAAGACAAAGAAAGGCAGGGTCGTGAAACAGGCAAAGGTCATGCGAGACACAAAGAACGGTGGACGCAAAGATGAAAGGCGGAGTCCAAATCCACAAAAGTCAAACAGATACAAAGGCTTGGTAATGTGAGACACTCTGCACAGCACGTATACTTCAGCAAGTCTGTGTGTTTAGAAAGTCCTTATAAGCATGTGCTGTGATTGTGCTCCAACCCAGAACAGGTGCATGGTACCGTCATTGGTCCTAATGGCAGTGTGTGCTCTGAGCGCCAACATCTATGGAAGTGACATGGTGATTTTTTCTGAGGACTCCAACTGTCACTAAAGACGAGGGACACGAACTTAGTTTGTTATATGCAAAAATTCATGGTAAGAGTTTGTGACAAGTGGGTTTGCAGTGCATGTTTTTATTTACACCATGTTCCAACCTAAATATTAGAATCCCGTGTATTCAGTCGTCTTTAAATCTTGCTAGTTACAAATTTGTTGCTGATGTTCCTCGTAGGAAACGTGACCGAACTCGTTTTATATAGAGAAGAATCCGTGGTGATGTTTTTGACAGTTTCAATATATTCACTAAATTTTTACGGAACAGCTCCAGTTTTGCAGCAAGAACTTTTTCTTAAAATGTTAAACTGTCCCACAAAAAAAAAGCAAGAGCTCTTGGGCACCAAGAGCGGACTTTGCAAAATCAGCATCAGTAGCCTAACATGTACTGACTGATGTAGAAAGGAATGAGGAATTAAAAAATATCAGTCATGCGTCTCTACAACAAACAAATTCATCAATAATTCACGGAGTTAGTCATACAAGTCGGTTAAATGGGGTTTTCAATGTTAAATTCAAAGTGCTCTCAAATCCGGATTCTGGATCAGATC
>JAPEKL010000002.1:62746182-62758252 GCA_028877455.1 Bagre pinnimaculatus
TTCACACTCACATTCACACCTACGGTCAATTTAGAGTCACCAGTTAACCTAACCTGCATGTCTTTGGAAACCCATATATATATATATATATATATATATATAATACCATCTATATTAATGATCTTCTATTCACACAGTTTTGATAGAAGAGGAATTGAAAGACATGGTTGTCTTTGAGGGTGATACTGCCACTTTAACCTGTGTTACCTCGGATGACTGCACGCCCATCACATGGAAACGAAACAATGTCACCCTCCTGGCAGGGGAAAAATATGAACCTCGTAAAGAAGGGAAACACAACTTGCTTTTAATACATAGAGTAGAAAAAGAGGATACTGGGGTTTATATGTGTGACACAGGAGACATGCAAAGTATGGCTGCTCTCACCGTCAGAGGTAAGTCTAATGTGATCTGATCCTTAGGGTGTGTTTTTAGATAATTTCTAGATCAGCATACTGAAATGTCATGAATCTGAACAATATAATTTTCTATATAAAATGTATTCAAGTCTAAATTTATATAGTTTGTAAAATGATTAGCAAAGAAACAGTGTAAAAGTTGTGATTGCAAGTTCTCCATTGCCATGAAACCCCTAAATTAGTTGTTTTGGAAAGAGATATGGCTAGAGCATCACATTTTTTAGCTTGCTACTGAAGAGTTACATCATTAGTACATTTTATACCTGTAAGGAGCTGAGTTTATTCCTCTAGTTCAACCATTCCCAAACTTAAGAATGCCATGACCCAATTTGAATTTGAAAATCTTCTTTGGCCCACCAAAACCTTTAATAGCTATTACTCCATTTGAACTCTTTCCCCACCAATGATGAAGTATTCTGTCCATTACAATTCCCCACCAATGTTGAGATATAAGATACATGAAGATACCTTCACAACCTTCACTTTAGAAAACACTGGTCTAATTTATCCCTAGTGGGGACAAGCTTTTTTATGCCCAAATATTTCAATTCCATTACAGTCCACAATACTGTTTTAATTTAGAACATGGATCCCAAATTCATTTTACGAGAACCTTTATTAGGCTGCTCCCAGTCCACAGGCCAGTCCTTTAGCAACCTTGTTTTCGACTGTTATTAAAGTTACTAAACATTATAATACAGATAGTTAATGTATGTACAAACATGATATGTAGTTGAAATCCCATTGCTTCTTATTTTTACATGGATTGTTGTTGTTGAAACTGAATCTACTGTATATTCGGTGTCCTAGAACATCCACTTTTCTTTCATGAGGAACTTCAAAATCAGCAGATGGAAGAGGGTGAAACCGCCTTCCTGCACTGTGAACTCTCTAAACCTGGAGTTTTGGTTCATTGGAAGAAGGGAAGCATTTTGCTTAGACCAGGAAACAAGTATAAAATGAAGCAGGATGGTTGTGAATTACAACTTCAAATCTACGACCTGGCCATTCAAGATAGCGGCATCTACAGATGCTGTGCAGATGGCATTGAGACGAAAGCAAGTCTTAGTGTTAAAGGTATTCTATATAATGTGAAAAGTGTATTCAGTAATCAAAAAATGTTTTCAGTTAGTGCAGTCTAAATCAAAGCCATCTTTTTCTAGAACAACCTCTGTTTTTTCGTGAGGAACTCCAAAGTATGGAAGCTGAAGAGGGTGAAACTGCTTTCCTGTGCTGTGAGCTTTCTAAGCCTGGAGTTCCAGTGCAGTGGAAGAAGGGAACCATGCTGCTGAGACCTGGAATTAAATATGAGATGAAGCAGAACGGTTGTGAATTAGAGCTCCATATAAATGACTTGAAATGTGAGGACAGTGGAGTCTACAAATGTTGTGTTGGTAGCCTAGAGACAAAGGCAAATATTCTAGTTAAAGGTAAAGCATATAACATTTCACGGGTAATATGTTTTCTGTTGAATGTGTATATATATATTTTTTCCATCATTCACCATACGTCCCCCCACTAGAACAACCACTGTTCTTCTCTGAAGAGCTACAAAGTCAGCAATTAGAGGAGGGTGAAACTGCCTTCTTGTGCTGTGAACTTTCTAAACCTGGGGTTTTGGTGCAGTGGAAGAAAGGAACCGTGCTGCTTAGACCAGGAGAAAGGTATGAATTCAAGCAGGATGGTTGTAAACTACAGCTTAAGATCCATGATGTGAAGGGTCTGGACAGTGGAAATTACAAATGCTGTGCTGGTGGCTTGGTTACCATCGCATCTGTTATGGTAAAAGGTATGTCCAGTCTCTTAGTCATATGGTATGCAAATATATATATATATATATATATATATATATATATAGGTTGTCCATTTTACCATTTCAGAACAACCCCTGTTTTTCCATGAGGAACTTCAAAATCTGGAAGTGGTCGAGGGTGGGACTGCCTCCCTGTGCTGTAAAGTCTCTAAACCTGGAGTTCCAGTGCAGTGGAAAAAAGGAACAGTAGTGCTGAAGTCTGGAAATAAGTATGAAATGAAACAGAATGATTGTGAATTTCAGCTTAAAATCCATGACTTAACAAATCACGATAGCGGTATCTACAAATGCTGTACAGGTGGCATTGTGACTACAGCATCCCTTGAAGTGAAAGGTATGTGCAGTACATTTAAGGATCACCATGTTCGGAAGAAGAGTCTATCACTGAATCCCAAATTTACACTTACAATTACAGAATTTGGCAGAGGCCTTTAAGTGCTTGGTAGTCTCTATTAAAAACATATCCTCATGCTCATACAAATAGGCCAAGGTTAATAACAGTTGATAACAATATATTACCCACTATTTTTTTTTGCATACAAACACCATAGCAACATGGCCACAGATAGAAAGTGGACAGTACTGTGTGTACGACTGTTTTAGTGAGACACAAATAAGACAGTAGTGCTAATAAACAGTATATTACTACAGCTTTCACACTTGATGCATGGAGCAGCCATCTTAGATTTTGAAGTCAGGATTGGTGAGGTTCTTCTGACCTTCCGAATCAGAAATTTGACTTCAGGGGGCATTCCGTTTGACATTTCCTACTGGGAACTGAGAAATCCTGACTTCCCAGTACAAATAGAACACACCAAGAGTCTGTTGCATGTCTTCCTTCAGTCTTGAGGAATAGTGGGTCAAGTTGGGCCATGCTAGAGGTCGTAAGAGAACATGTTGTTGAGCAAAATATCCATTCACCTACTACTCTAGTTATGCAGCAACTTAAATACTCACCAAATATCAGTTGTTCGCCACTACCACTAGTGATGCAATCCAATCATTCAAGAAGCTTGATATACTTCATGGAAACCTATTGCATTTAGTTTCCCTGTAATTTAACTCTGAAACATATGATGTAAAATCAACTGATGTACCTTGTCTTATGTAGAACAGCCACCATTCTTTCTTGAGGAACTCCAAAATATGCAAGCAATGGAAGGAGAGACTGCCTCGCTGTTCTGTGAACTCTCTAAACCTGGAGTTCCTGTCCTGTGGAAAAAAGGTGCAACCCGTCTGAGGCCTGGGGGTAAATATGAGATTAGGCAAAATGGCTGCAAATTACAGCTTAAAATACATTACTTAACACATCAAGACAGTGGCTTCTACAAGTGTTGCGCTGGTAGCCTTGAGACCGTCGCGTCCCTTGACGTGAAAGGTACATGCCTGAATGGGGACTGTATTTAATAAAGGTATTTTGGCAGAATGGGGACTGTATTTAAGAGTACAAGAATAACTTATAGTAATAACCCTTGAATTATCTGTAGAAGTACCAGTATTCTTTCATGAGGAACTCCAAAATCTGGAGTTGGAGGAGGGTGGAACTGCTTTACTAACCTGCAAGATCTGTAAACCTGGGGTTGCAGTGCAGTGGAAGAAGGGATCAGTCCTCCTTAGACCAGGAGACAAATATAAGATGAAGGACAATGGATGTGAGCTACAACTTCAAATTTGTGATCTGACATGTGAAGACAGTGGCACTTATGGATGTTATGCTGATACCATAACAACCACAGCAACTGTTCTTATAAAAGGTATGAGTAATCATTTTCCATTATTATACTGATTACTTTCTCCATACATTTGTTAATCTGATAAGAACTGAGAAGGGTTAAACAGCTATTTAACAATGTATTAATCTGTCATGTTCAGAACAACCTTTGTTCTTCTACAAGGAGCTCAAAAATCAAGAAGCAGAGGAAGGTGAAACCAGCTTGTTGTGTTGTGAGCTCTCGAAACCTGGGATTTCTGTGCAGTGGAAAAAGGAAACAATGCTTCTGAAGCCTGGAGAGAAATACGAAATGAAACAGGATGGATGCAAACTGCAGCTTAAGATTCATGATCTAAAAAGTTCTGATAGTGGCTCCTACAAATGTTGTGCTGGTAGTCTGGTTACTACAGCATCTATTGTAGTGAAAGGTATGCTGTTGAAAAGCAGGTACATACATTTGACAATAAGTTTTATGAGCTCTGTCATCAGGGGATAAATTTGACCACCGTGTTCTTTGTTCTCTCCAGAAAAATCTTTGTTCTTCTATAATGAGCTTCAAAATCTGGAGGTAGAAGAGGGTGCAGTTGCCTTGCTATGTTGTGAGATCTCAAAACCTGGAGTTGCAGTACAGTGGAAGAAAGGAGATCTTCTTCTGAAGCCTGGACAGAAGTATGAGATGAAGCAAGATGGATGTGAACTGCAACTTAAAATCCATGATCTGAGGATTTCTGATAGTGGCTCCTATAAATGCTGTGCTGGTAGCCTGGTCAGTACTGCATCTATTGTAGTGAAAGGTATGTGGTTTTAAGGTGGTATATTTGTTATGAGCAAATATGGTTGACCAAAGTGTGAGGGCAGGGCATACATTTGATAGCTTGCACCATGTACTCTATGGTTGTGAGAAATAATTGACTAACATAGTTTATGTTCTCTCCAGGAAAACCTTTGTTCTTCTGCAAGGAGCTACAAAATCTGGAGGTAGAAGAGGGTGCAGTTGCCTTGCTGTGCTGTGAGATCTCAAAACCTGCAGTTGCAGTGCAGTGGAAGAAAGGAGCTCTTCTTCTGAAGCCTGGACAGAAGTATGAGATGAAGCAAGATGGATGTGAACTGCAGCTTAAAATCCATAATTTGAGGAGTTCTGATAGTGGCTCCTACAAATGCTGTGCTGGTAGCCTATTCACCACTATGTTTATGATAGTGAAAGGTATGCAGATTTGGGTGATGTAGCTGTGACCAAATATGGTTGACCAAACTGTGGGGACATACATTTGGCAATAAGTTTCATGTACTCTGTTGTTGTGGGAGGAAATTGACCAAATTATTCTATGTTCTCTCCAGAAAAACCTTTGTTCTTCTGCAAGGAGCTACAAAATCTGGAGGTAGAAGAAGGTAAAACTGCCTTACTGTTCTGTGAGATCTCAAAACTTGGAGCTGCAGTGCAGTGGAAGAAAGGAGCTCTGCTTCTAAAGCCTGGACAGAAGTATGACATGAAGCAAAATGGATGTGAACTGCAACTTAAAATCCATGATCTAAGGAATTCTGATAGTGGCTCCTACAAGTGCTGTGCTGGTAGTCTGGTCACTACAGCATCTATTGTAGTAAAAGGTATGTAGTCTCTAGTGACCATCCCAATACACATGGCTGACCAAATAATGGTTTTAGTTACTCTGTCTTTATGAGAAATAAAATTGACCAGCATGTATATTTTTCTCTCCAGAAAAACCTCTGTTCTTCTGCAAGGAGCTTCACAATCTGGATGCAGAAGAGGGAGCAATTGCTTTGCTCTGCTGTGAGCTCTCGAAACCTGGAATTTCAGTGCAGTGGAAAAAAGGAACTCTTCTTCTGAAACCTGGAGAGAAGTATGAAATGAAGCAGGATGGATGTGAACTGCAACTTAAAATCCATGATCTGAAGAGTTCTGATAGTGGCTCCTACAAATGCTGTGCTGGTACTCTGGTCACCACAGCATCTATTCTGGTGAAAGGTATGTGGTTTGTTGTGACTATCACAACAAATATGTTTGACCAAAGATTGGGCTATACATTTGAAAATAAGTTTTATGCCATTGTGAAAAAATAATTGACCCTCATGCCCTTTGTTCTCTCCAGAAAAACCTCTGTTCTTCTGCAAGGAGCTTCACAATCTGGATGCAGAAGAGGGAACAGTTGCCTTGCTCTGCTGTGAGCTCTCTAAACCTGGAATTGCAGTGCAGTGGAAAAAAGAAGCTCTTCTTTTGAAACCTGGAGAGAAGTATACAATAAAGCAGGATGGATGTGAACTGCAGCTTACGATCCATGATCTGATAATTTCTGATAGTGGCTCCTACAAATGCTGCGCTGGTACTGTCATCACAACTGCATCCATTGTAGTGAAGGGTAGGTCATATATTGCAACTAACACAAGGGTAAATAAAGTTGGAACATGAATTCTGCAATATTTTTTATGATATTCTTCTTAGTGAGTAAAGAACTGACCACCATGTTCTTTGTTCTTTCCAGAAAAACCTTTGATCTTCAGTAATGAGCTTCAAAATCTGGAGATAGAAGAGGGAAATACTGCCTTGTTTTCTTGTCAGCTCTCGAAATCTGGAGTTTCTGTGCTGTGGAAGAAAGGAGCACTTCTTTTGAAGTCTGGAGAGAAGTATGAAATGAAGCAGGATGGATGTGAACTGCAATTTAAAATCCATGATCTGAAGAGTTCTGATAGTGGCTCCTACAAATGCTGTGCTGGTAATCTGGTCACCACAGCATCTATTGTGGTGAAAGGTATGTGGTTTGTTGTGACCAACATAACATTGGTTATGGTTGATCAAAGTGCATCGTGGAAGATCAATAGGTTCTTCATTCTTTCCAGAAAAAACTCTGTTCTTCTGCAAGGAGCTTCACAATCTGGATGCAGAAGAGGGAACAATTGCCTTACTCTGCTGTGAGCTCTCGAAACCTGGAATTGCAGTGCAGTGGAAGAAAGGAGCTCTTATTTTGAAACCTGGAGAGAAGTATAAAATGAAGCAGGATGGATGTGAACTGCAGCTTATGATCCATGAACTGAGAAGTTCTGATAGTGGCTCCTACAAATGCTGTGCTGGTAATCTGGTCACCACAGCATCTATTGTGGTAAAAGGTATGTGGTTTGTTGTGACCAGCATAACATTGGTTATGGTTGACCAAATTGTGGGAAAAAAATTGACCAATAGGTTTTTCATTCTTTCCAGAAAAACCTCTGTTCTTCTGCAAAGAGCTTCAAAATCTGGTAGTAGAAGAGGGTAAAACTGCTGAGCTCTACTGTGAGCTCTCTAAACCTGGAATTTTTGTGCAATGGAAGAAGGAAATTATGCTGCTTAAACCAGGAAGCAAGTATGAAATTAAGCAAGATGGCTGTAAACATCAACTTAAGATCTATGGCTCGAAGAATCAAGACACTGGGAGTTACAAATGTTGTGCTGGTAGTTTAGTGACCACAGCATCTCTCACAGTCAAAGGTATGGGGTTTAGTCAGTGTAATTTAAGTCAGAATTGAAAATTAAAACTAGAATCAAGATATGATTTGTGCAAGGGAGAACTAACAGGCATGTTCTTTTTCTGTTCCAGAACATCCATTATTTTTCTCTCAGGAGCTTGAAAGTCAAGAGGTAGAGGAAGGCAGGACTGTGATGCTCTGCTGTGAGCTCTCTAACCCTGGAGCTTCAGTGACGTGGAAGAAGGACACGGTTCTGCTGAGGCCTGGAAATAAGTATGAGATGAAACAAAATGGCTGTGAACTACAGCTTAAAATTTATGACTTGAAAATTGAAGATTGTGGCATTTACAAGTGCAGTGCCAACAAAGTGGAGACATCCGCTACTGTTGGTGTAAAAGGTTTGTTTCCTTTATTAAGCCCTTTCTGTTCTGTCACTTTCACTTATGTGTGGAAGTTTCTCTGCATCCTTGCTTCACTGCTCCACATTCATGAATTCACGAACTTTGTGTGCATACAATTCATGGAAGGTTACACTCCTTTTTAATGACCATGCTCACTGATACTGATGCTGCTCTGTGCTTTTGGGTTGGTTATACATCACATAATATCACATGATATGTTTGTCAAGTATGAGTAGAAGCAAAAAAGCATAATAACGAAATGATATCCAGACCAGTATTGGTATTGATGCAGCCTAGTATACTATTGAAGAAAGATTTTCTTGACATCATGATAATTGTATACTTTTATTTTTCCTGTTAATACCATGTAGTGTTTCCAATCAAACCTAAGGACATCCCTCAGGTACCACCACGCTCAAAGGGCAATAGATCCCAGCAAGGTCCTATGTTAGATGGAAAAAGCAATGTCGTTGAACCAAAAGCATCACCTCTAAGGCAGCAGTTGGCAAATACTATACTAGAGCAATGGCAGGATGTCCAGTTGGATCATAGTGTAAAGAGAACAGAGGAGCAAGACTTTGAGAAGAAGACATTAATGAGGGAAATGGGGAAGGAAAATGAAGGATTCCCTGAGAAGGATGAGGGGATGGTGGATATTAGGAAGCCCACTCCTTCTCCTGATGATCATATTACTGCAGAGCAGAGTAACAAAGCCGAGAAGATTGCAGTTACGACTACCGCAGACATCCCTACTGAACAAAATCGAGACAATATAAAGCAAGCACTAGAGTGCAGAGATACCACAGAGCAGGTAAGTGAGACTCAAGGCAAAATTGTTCTACCAGCACCACCTTGCCACAAGGGAAAGTTCACCCAGCCACAGATTCTGGAGCCAAAGAAACAGGTTTTGGTCATGGACACATTTGAAGACACAACCTCCAGAGGTTCTTCAGATACTGGGAGTCAGTTCCTGGATTTTGGAGATAAAATGACCAAAGAGAAATACACCACAAAGGAAGCATTAGAAAGGCAAGAAGTAAAAGAAGAGATACTATGTGTCCATAGTGAAAGACGTATAGCACCTGAAAAGACTCAAACCTTAAGTGACGTGAAGGAGCATCTTGCAGAGAAAGCATCAAGTCAGCATATTATGGATCAGGAATACAAGAAGCTACATATCAGTAAAGGAAAAACAACAGAAATTTCCATTAAACAAGCCCTGCAACAGAAATCAGAGTCCACTGTGCAAATGGATTTTACAGAGCAGACAAACATGAAGCAATTGGAAGAGGTCCCAGAACCTTTAACAATTCAGTCTCTGGAGATGTTAGCAGCTCAGACCAAGAATGAGGGTCTAGATGTTGATACTGTCAACCACAAATCTTGGGAAGAGATCACCAAAGCTTGTGAAGTTGCAGAGCTGACAAAGGACACCAACTGTTTGGAACAGCATGCTCGAGAACCCCTAGGTACAGACATAAGTCAAGAGGATGAGACAGAGATCCTAGAAGCAGCTATCAAGATCCAAGCTGCTTTCAAGGGCTACAAGGCTCGAAAGGATATGCGGCCTATTTTCAAAACAGTGTTCAAGACCCAGAATGTGGAGCTGAGTGATACATTTTGTTTGGAGTGCATCATTGAGGGTAAACCCAGCATAGTGCGGTGGCTGAAGGATGGCATTGAGATAAAGTCTGGGACACACCACAAGATCAGCCATCATGAAGATGGTAGGTGCTTACTGGTTATAGCTAATGCAAGTTTTGAAGATGCAGGGATCTACACTTGTGAAGTTGCCAACAAGTTTGGTACTATAAGTTACAATGGGAATGTGACAGTCAGTCATCCAAAGAAGCCGATAAATGAAACTGCGCAACCGTCAGCAACAGAACCAATTTCTGGAAAAGAATTTGGGAAGATCTCTGATAAGGAAGAGGACTCACTTAGGCTCATCTATGATCTGCCTACAGATGACACCTACAGAAAAATTCAGGAGAAAAGGAAAAGTCTCATTTCAGTTAGTTCTAGTAAGTTGCCTTAAATAATTGTTTCAAATTTATGCATGTTGCACAACTCAATGCTGATAAACCATTTCAAAGCTGTTGTATATGTCCATTCCTAAAGCATTTCTAATGGTGCCATTTTATAAGTCCTTCCCATGCCAGGATCTGGTCTTCCCAGGCAGTTTCTTGTCCCAATACTAGCCAGGCCCTAATGGCACATTGGGTGGCGCTGATCTCTGCTTCTATAGCTCTCAGCCTCTTGCCTATACAGCTAGGGTTACAGTGGGGGACTAGTCCTCTGGTAACTGTGAGAGTTTGACTCCCTACTTGCAGGTATATTGCAGCATGCTTTGCCAGACAGCAGTAGGCACCATCTTTACGATGGTCTTTGGTATGACCCGACTGTGAGTAGAACTCCCAATCTCCCAATCAAGAGGTGGACACACTAACCACTAGGCCAGCTTGCAGTGCCATTTTATGAGGCCGAAACAAAATGAATAGTCTCCATGCAGGTGAAGAAACAAGATATATATAAATGAACAACAATCACTGATTGTCATTACCAAAACTGTTTTTCCCCAGTTAACTTAAAACACGATGTGACTTACAGCAATATGTTTACAATTGCTGTATTCTTTTGTGAAAAAGGTGGAAAATATATGTTCTTTCAGGCAAGTGGCTTCTGTGTTGCGTATGGTGAAGCCTGAGCAAGGCACCTGCTGTCTAAAATGTACTCAGCATGGTTTGTTGCTGAAGATGACACTATATTACAGACATTTAGCAGAGCAACATACACAGAGTAGCCTGGGGATTAGGTGCCTTGCTCAAGGGTAATTCAGCCATTCCTGCTGGTTCAGGGACTCAAACCAGCAACCTTTTGGTCCCAAAGCTGCTTCTCTAACCATTAGGCCATGGCTTCTAGTATGTACAGGGCTGCGTCAGTTGGCTAGCTAACTGGTTAGCATTCTTGATGACTGCATTACACAGTTATTATTCAACTATTTAGATTATGATTTGCAGCTCAAACTGACCTCTTGTTTAAAACGGCTGTTAGGCCCTGATATGGTTTAAGTAAGTAATCATTTTTTTAAGTAAGTAATAATTCATATAAGTTTAGATAAAATGTATGCGACAGATAGTGGAGACAGTGTAGCATCCAAGTATCTCTTGTCACTGCAGCAAGCTAAGCACTCTGTCTTTTTGATGAACTTTCCTTTCTGACATGAAGATTGTTCCTGGCATGAGAGAACACCACATGTGAACAACTATTCCCTAATTTTAATTGGGATATCCTGTCATTAAATGCATAGAGTATGGATCTTCGCTAGTGTTTTGAAAGGTGTTTACCATGAACCAGATATTTTCTAAGCAAAACGACATTTCTTCCTGTGCTCATCAATTTTTTGCTTGAAACTGTCTATGGCAGTTGACTTTTTTTTTTTTTTTTTTTACTTTCTATTGTGTTTTCCAGCATCCTGTCCTTCAGATTATGAAACTGCCCCTGATGTGGATACAGACTACTTATCCAGGTAAGAAGACCTGATTATAAACCTAATATTCATTTTAAAACCATAATTATAAAAACAAATTGCAGTTTTGTTGGTTTTTACAGAGGAAAAGAAGTGGAAAAGACAAAACCCAAAATGCAGCTGTCTCAATGTTTAGAAGAAGAAAATGGTATCAGGCCTCAACCACAAAAAAACACCGGACAGTCAAAAGTAAAAGGTCAGTCTCTTCTTCCATGTCTATCTTAAAGTTATGTTAATTGATGATATATTAAGGAATGAAAGCTAATCCTATGTTCTCAATAGCAGTCCACAATGTCGCTGGTACTGTACTTGGTCCATATGCTCAACAGAAGCACCAACGAGCTCTGCTACTTCCAATCAAATTTCATTTTTCTTCATAATATCTCGATAGACATTTACTGGCAGGATAAGATGAAACACATTTATAAGCTTTTCATCCATTTTTGCTCATCAAATAGTAAATGGAAACTAATTGCAGGTAGGGGCTTACCAGTGTTGTAGTCGAGTCACTAAACCTCGAGACCGAGTCCAGTCTCGAGTCCCCAGTGTTCAAGTCCAAGTCATTAAAGAAAATTTTGAGTCAAGTCCAAGAACAAGACTCCAACTGCACCATGTGACGGTGTCTGTTACTGCCTTTATGTGAAAGTGTCTCTGCTACTGTGTCGGACTAACGTTACTGCTTGACTGCCCCATTTTAGTTAATAGGCTACAGATAAAAAGCTTGTTCATTGCTCAGCAAGC
>JAPEKL010000002.1:62916875-62930815 GCA_028877455.1 Bagre pinnimaculatus
ACCACACACCACACCACACACACACACACCACACCACATACACACACACACACCACACCACATACACACACACCACACCACACCACACCACATCACACACCACACCACACACACATACCACACCACACACACCACAGACAGACAGACACACATACACACCACACCACACCACACACACACCACACACAGACACACACACACACATCACATACAGACAGACAGACACACCATAGACAGACAGACAGATTGACAGACACACACACACAGATCTGACACAAATGTAAGAAATAAACGAAGATAGTTGCAGTAAAACTGTGTGATGAACATCAGGAAAGTGCTTAGAATAGATAGATAGACAGAGACAAAATATTTAAATAATTTATGAAAGAAAATTTCTAAAAAAGAAAAGAATAAAAGTGTAATATTGTTATTATTTAATGCTTTAAAATAAAAAATATTTAAATAAAATATTTTTATTTTATATTTGTATTAAAATTGAAATTTTATTTGCTGATTAAAATTCAGTCATTCAACATAAATCCATCATAAATTGTAAATAAATTACAAAATAAAAAGTGTATATCCTATATTTTATTCTATAATATTACTAAAAATGTTATAGAATTATTATATATCTTTTTTGTATGGTATTAAAATTATAAAGGCAGCAGAAAGGCTTCTTTAAGAAAAAAAAAATTGTTTCCTAACAAACAATTTGTTGTTTTTTGTCCCTTTCTTGTCCTCTCTCATGTGATTCTTCCTGTCGTCCCTCATGTCTTTCCTGTCGTCCCTCACATCCTTCCTCTTGTCCCTCATATCCTTCCTGTCGTCCCTCACATCCTTCTTGTCATCCTTCACATCCTTCTTGTTGTCCCTCACATCCTTCTTGTCATCCTTCACATCCTTCTTGTCGTCCCTCACATCCTTCTTGTTATCCCTCACGTCCCTCACATCCTTCCTGTCGTCCCTCACATCCTTCCTGTCATCCCTCACATCCTTCCTGTCGTCCCTCACATCCTTCTTGTCATCCCTCACGTCCCTCACATCCTTCCTGTCGTCCCTCACATCCTTCCTGTTGTCCCTCACGTCCTTCCTCTTGTCCCTCACTTCCTTCCTCTTGTCCCTCATATCCTTCCTGTCATCCCTCACATCCTTCCTGTCGTTCCTCACATCCTTCCTGTCGTCCCTCACATCCTTCATGTCGTCCCTCACATCCTTCTTGTCATCCCTCACGTCCCTCACATCCTTCCTGTTGTCCCTCACATCCTTCCTGTCGTCCCTCACATCCTTCCTGTCATCCCTCACATCCCTCACATTCTTCCTGTCGTCCCTCACATCCTTCCTGTCATCCCTCACGTCCCTCACGTTCTTCGTGTCATCCCCCACATCCTTCCTGTCATCCCTCACATCCCTCACGTCCTTCCTCTTGTCCCTCACGTCCTTCCTGTCATCCCTCACATCCTTCTTGTCATCTCTCACATCCCTCACATCCTTCCTGTTGTCCCTCACATCCTTCCTCTTGTCCCTCATGTCCTTCCTCTTGTCCCTCACATCCTTCCTCTTGTCCCTCATGTCCTTCCTGTCGTCCCTCACATCCTTCCTGTTGTCACTCACGTCCTTCCTGTTGTCCCTCACATCCTTCCTCTTGTCCCTCATGTCCTTCCTGTCATCCTTCACGTCCTTCCTCTTGTCCCTCATGTCCCTCCTGTCATCCCTCACATCCCTCCTGTCGTCCCTCACATCCCTCCTGTTGTCCCTCACATCCTTCTTGTCATCCCTCACAGCCCTCCCACTCGGGGAGAGTGTGTGTGGTGTGTGTGAGGGAATATCGTGTGTCTCGGTGTGAATCAGGGCGGAGCAGCAGATTAAAGCTCTCAGTCCACATGAAGGATGTGTTTAATAAACACATTACAGCACTAATCCACTTACAACACAGCGCTGGACACTGAGTGTGTTCAATTATATTCACCCCAAGGGTGTGTTACAGAGTGTGTGTGTGTGTGTGTGTGTGTGTTTTATAAAAGTTTAAACTCAGTATTGTTGTTGTTATTTAAATCCCCTCACGCTGTACTTATTATACACTATAATAATAATAATTATTATTATTATTATTATTATTATTATTATGTCTATGCAGTTGTTTTGTAAAATAAAGCATTAATTATTTCAGTTATTATTATTTTTTAAATTTATTGACGCTTTTTTAAATAATTTTGACATTTACCCTTCTCTCTCTCTCTCTCTCTCTCTCTCAGTGCGAGTCCAGCAGAGAGTGAGTGTCTCTCGACCGGGTTCTCCAGAGTAAGAGTCACTTCATCTATTAACATATTTTTATTTTAAGCTCTTTTATAAATTATTTGTAATTAATAATCTCTGTGAAACAAGTTTAAATCCCCTTTTAAATTGTTCTATAAATTCAAGAGTTACCAATTTTTAAAATACATTTTTATTTGATTAATTATGTTTATTAAACAGAATTCCGTTGCTCTTCATTTCTGAAAGTACAAGGAGTGAAAAACACGGACACGATGATTCGATCTGATCTGGTTTGATTGTGTTTGATTTGTATTTCAGTTCAGTCTGAATCGATTTGATTCACTTTCATTCTGCTTGATTTGGTTTGAGTCAGTTTAATATGATTCAGTTGTGTTTGATTTAATCTGTTTCATTAGTGACTGTGTTCAATCCAGTTTGATTCACCTCGATTCACTTCAGTTCAGTTGTGTTCTGTTCAGTCTGATTCGGTTCAATTCAATTTGTTTCTGTTTCATTTGGTTTGATTTTTCTTAATTTGGTTCAGTTCTGTTCAGTTCTGTTTAATCAGTTTGATTCGGTTCAATTCTATTCCGTTCACTTCTGTTCAATTTGATTTTATTTGATTCAGTTCAGTTCTGTTTGATTCAGCTGATAAAACTGGGGTTTTGATTCCATCCTCTGACAGTCCTGCAAATAAAGTGAAGAACATTTGTTTCTGTCCTTCTGATTCATGAACAGTGTGTGTGTGTGTGTGTGTGTGTGTTTTGTCTCACGCTGTCTCTTCCCTCCTCCTCAGTCTGTATTTTCTGTCCACGTTAAGCGAGAAGGCGGGCCGTGTGTTCCGTCGCCCCGCCCTTCTGATGACGCCGTGCACTCAGACAGGTACCAGGTGAGACCCCAGGCCCCGCCCACATCCACTCCTGTAGGGTTCAGTTTGTGTGAAGTTCAGCATTGATGAGGAAATTACACGCTGTGGTGTCGCCACCTGCTGGCCATTCACTGAAGCAGCGCTGTGCATTAGTAATGGCACCCTGCTCGCTCCATTCACATTAGACAAAACCAGTTTATATAATTTCACTTTTTGTTTGTGTGTTTGTTTGTTTGTGTTTCTTCCTCACAGACGTTTTTACGAGTCCGAGCCAACAGACAAACACGACTCAGCGGTATGGAAATGAAATTTCTCAAATATGCTTTACAAATATCTCACACACACACACACACACACTTAAGTTGAAAAACTGCCATTCATTCAAGTAGTTAGCAAATTTCCTCAATCACAATTCCTTTTAAGGGTTTTAATGAATTTTAATTACATATCTATTTTTAATTATTTAATTTCCTTATACATAAAATGGTGTAATATATCCAGTGATTTTAAAGAAACAAACAAATAAAGTACATAGATATTAAATTAATAAATTAACAAACAGAAACAAGAGATAAACAATTAAATATACAAACAATGTATTTATTTTGTTGTTAAGCCAGTGCACTTAAATTAATTTAGATCACATCCTGGTGGTTTGATGGTTTGAATGGATTTACTTTACGACTTTTTGGAATACTTCTTGCACTTTCTGACACTTTTATGTGACTCGTGCAGGTTTTACTGCGCTTGAAACATTTCTGTCTTGTTGGAGCAATTAAAGTAGACCGTTTCAAATGTTGTTGGATTTTTAGTTTAGAAATTTTTTTTGCTAGCTTTAGTCCTCTTCAAGCTTTTCTGAGGACTGCTGGGACTTTTATTTCAACTGATTTCACTTTTTTTTTTTAAATTCTAGGTATTCAGATTTACCCTCAGGTGTCTTTCCTGTTTACCTCAGGGATGATTTGTAGATGTTTTCATGCTTTACGGGATGTTTTCTGCATAATTTTCAAAGTTTGAACAAAATTTGAGACCTTTTCTTCAGTAATTTTAAGAATTTTAACAAAATTTGAGACATTGTCATTGATAATTTCAGTAATTTTTACAGTTTTTGAGGCTTTTGTTGCATCATTTCATAGTCTTGAGAAATTTTGCAACATTTCTGTGACACGACATTTTCATGACATCAGGAAGCGATCAGTGTTTTGTATTTTTGTTTGGTTGGTTTTTTTTTAACAAGGCATCAGAAGCAGATCAGATTGATGCCCTGAGATCTTACAGCACATCAGCCATAATTGAACCCACTTCATCACAGTGTCTCAGTGGAACCTGTACAAAATACTCGGCTCTCTGGGATATCACTCACAAATGGCGTTCAGAAGGCCAGAGTTCGTTCGTTACGTTCGTTACTCTTTGTTACATTCGTTAATTTTCGCTACATTCATTCCTCTTTGTTACGTTCATTACGTCTTCTCTCTGTGGTGAACGAGGTGTTACTGTGGTGTGATGCTCAGATTGGACTTGGCGTCTGACGGACCGGAGCGCCGCTACACACTCGTACAGATTAACGACGCCTCAAATAATAATTATACACAGTTACGTACAGAGAACGGAAACTGTTCAGGTTCTGTTTTTATTTCATCTCTTATCCGTAAATAGACTCAGTGATCGGACGATAAGGCAGTCTGATTTCTCCAGCGCTGACGGACGCAGTGTTTTATCACACGCCACTTTACTCACCTGATTTCCTCCTGTTTCACTCTCTTTGGTTTTCTATTATTTTTTGCACAATCTGCTGATTCACATCAGTCCAATTCATCCAGGTGCTCACAGTAAATGAATACTAACTTCTAACACACACACACACACACACATGCTGACTGCTGCATTGTTTCTTTGTTTTATTTATTTCCGTGAAAAGCTCGCATTGGGAAGATGAAGAGAAGGAAAGTAGAGGAAGAGCAGGTACAAACACCACACCTTTCACACCAGGACGTTTGAAATAAATAAATAAATGAATGAAATGGGGGGAAAAAAACGTATTATTATCTATTGTAAAGAATAAAATACTGTGTGTTGTGCTGTTCCAGGAAAATAATCAATGATGTGGTGGTGTGATGAAGCGGAGTCTGTTAGCACTCCAGAAGTTGATTATTTTCCTCTAACAGCATGTCCCCAAGTGTTTTATTCTACTTATACCACACACATTACATGCTTTTAATGTATTAAAGAATGAAGAAATGCACAACTTTACTGTAAAGTTAATAAACAAGGCACGTGTGTGTGTGTGTGTGTGTGTGTGTGTGTGTGTGTGTGTGTGTGTGTGTGTGTAGAGAGATGGGGTTGTGGAAAATGGCTCTATGGTAGGAGCAGGAGATGAGTACGAGTGGAGTGAACAGAGGAGCGTGCACGTGGTGTCCATCCTGACTGGCTTCAGAGGTACAACATTCACTGAATAATTTAAAGATCCTGAAGTTTCAGTAATGTGGAGAGGCGTTAATAACGGAACAGTTACAGCACACTGTAGAACAGAACAATATGCTGTTAATCTGGAGAGAGAGAGAGAGAGAGAGAAATGTATAGAAAGAAGGATGGAGAAAGGGAGACAGACAGAACTTAAATCTATGCTAAAGTCTTGGACTCTCTCTCTGTCTGTCTCTCTCTCCATCTGTCTGTCTGTTTATATATATCTCTCTCTCTGTCTCTCTCTCTCAGGTTTAGTAAACAGCACATCTAAGGAGCAGCAGGACAGTGATGTGGATTTGGACGTGGATGGAGATGATACTCTGAGTTATGGCCGAGCACAGTATCCTTCACACTTCACACTGCAGTGGAGTAAACACCAGCGTCTGTCTCACCATCATCACCATCATCACTATCATTACCATCACCATCTTCATCGCCATCTTCATCATCACCATCATCATTACCATCACCATCATCGCTGTGAGCTGAGTGTCTACATCCCACTCCAAAACCAAAGCACAAAGAAGGAAGGAAGAAAGGAAGGAAGGAGGGGAGGGAGGGAAAGAAGGAGGGAGGAAAAGAAGGAGGGAGGGAAGGAAGGAAGAAAAGTGGATGGAAGAAGTGCAGTAAGAAAAGCTCCTGATTGGTCAGTTTTAAAAGGCCACAGTGACGTCACCAGTGCAGTTCAGATCAGTTATAGATTATGAAACATTCCAAGTTAATCTGGACAGCACAGACTCGGCCTCCTGTTCCTGAACTCACACTTCAGATACACGGAATCGGACGTGATCCCGAGCGCCGGAGACGCTGAGGACAGCGAGACGGCCGTGAAGTAAGAACCTGCTCACACTTTGGATCTTTACGCTTCTGTCCCGGTTCCCTGAACTGCTCTGTCTAGTCACAGTCGTACTTCACAGCTGATCGGGATTATTTCATTTCATTTGTACTATTTATTTTTTAATCTGACGGATTCAGCTTGGTGTCAATGACATTTCACACAAAAGTCCTTTAAGAGTTCCTCTTCATTTCTCTGGGGTTTGTTTCCTCTGATTCTGTTCCTGTGTAGGGAAGCAGCAGGTCGACTTTCTCCAGAACCCACCAGGTGGCCCTCAGCAGGTCAGAAACAAATCAATAACAGGGTGGTGTGATGAAGTGGAGTTACTGTTCCTATGCTAAAGCTGATTATTTTCCAATAACAGCGCATCCTTAAGTGATTTATTCCTCTTATATTCCAATAATTACAATTTATACTTATTAAAGAAAACCATGTCATATTTTTATCCATTTATAGTTACATTTAAGGTTGTGAAAGAAGACTGTTAGCTCCTCTGACCATGAGGCCGATGAGCTGTTGCCATGGCGAGGCGTCCACCGTCCACAATTCAGTTAAATCGTATCTCCTCTGTCGGTTCTCCACGGATTTCCGTTCTGAGTGTTTTGTTTGAAAGAACTCATCACTCCGCACAAAACTTGGTCATTGTTTTGTCAAATTGTGGCTAACGAGTTACTAATTAGACCAAATGAACGAATTTTCCAGGCCTCTCACTAGAATTGTATCTCCTCTCATTTATCATGCGAATTCAGTTCTGATGGATGTTTTGGGTCGATCTTCCCTCAGGGAACAAAAGGTAGTCCTTTGTTGATGTTCCTGTTGTGAACAGTTTGTCGTGGAGGTTGGTCCTCTCTCTCTCACATCGTCACATTTCAGTTCTGTTTGATGTTTTGGTCGTCATGGTTGTTTTGATGGCAGGCCGGATGAGCGACTACGTCCTTGATGTTCTGGTTCATGTTCTTGCTTGCATTATCGCAGCTACAAACAATCATTCCTTTCTCCAGCCTCTTTTTATTCTCCGTCTTAATCAGATTTCTTTAAAAAAAAAAAAAAAAAACATAAATTGCAGCTTGATGTGTTGCCAAGAAACCACAAAGAGATTAGAACTGGAATTGTGTTTTGGGTCAAGTTCAGATTGACTGACGGTGGTTACATTCAATTTTTTTGACCTCTTTTGATTTACTTTATACGACCTCATGTTACAAGTTTCAGTTAATTTTCATTTCCTTTATGCATTATAATTATTAGCTCATCTGGCCGACAGGTGATGAGTTTATCCCATCATGTGCTGTTGGTCATCCGGCCGGCGTCGTCCACATTTCACACAAATCGCTTCTTCTCTCTCAATTTTTCACCAATTTTGATTCTTTCTGGTATGCATATAACTTCTACCCATATTTGCTTCATTACAATTATTAATGAAGTTATGGACTAATTAAGCCTTAATGAGCAGGTCAACAAAAATCGCTTCTTCTCGATCAATTCCTCGCCGTTTTGGATTCTTTCTGGTAAATAGGTCGGTATTCCTAGGGTGGATATCGCGTCTATATAGAGCTTGTATATAGTGTACATAGCTTGCAACATTTATTACGGGGCGGAGTGAGCTGCACCATCACTGACGGTCTCGTTGGAACTATCAAGTCCTTTTGGTTGATATTGTTTGCATCAATAAATGGAATTACATTTTTTTAACGAAGGAGACGGAAGTGTGTATGAAACAATGACCTGCTCATTCATTCCACAGTCTTAACTTGGAAAATGTAAAACTTTGAAAGGCCAATACAGCTGCTGTTATAGAAAACTAATCAACACCTGATGACCAGTCAGAGTCCAGGATTCAGCAGCGCTGTTATTTAGTGCATCTTGGATGGTAAATGAATGTAATTACAGTATAAAGTGATTACAAACTTGAACTGAAAAGCGTGTGTGTGTGTGTGTGTGTGTGTGTGTGTGTGTATAGAAACTCCATCTACAAGTCATGAAGACCACAGCAGGCCAGATGTTAGCGTGTCCATCTCTCCAGCCTGCCGGAGCTGTCAGTTTGAGATGTGAGTCAGCTTTCCTGCATCATTACACACTCGCTGATGTGATTCCTGACACACTGTTATCCATAAACACAGACAATACAGCCACAGCTCCAGTCTCAGGTGGGCATGGGGCGTGAGGTGTTGGGCGTGGCCTGAATCCTGAAGGCGGAGCTGTATGGTAATAATATCCCTCCTGTTTTTAATATGAACTGATTCTTCTATTGTATTAAACTGTTGATTGTTCATGGTGTTACTGAGACACGATGCTGAACTGGAGGCTGTTCGCTTCCTGTGCTTGTCCTTTCCCCAGACTGCTCCCTTAAACACACAAATGAGACTTTATTATTTGTTAATTATGCTGAGAAATGAGCGTAAACTCTGCCTGCTGTCAGAGTTCAGGTCCTGTGAGGTGATTAAATGATTTGGATGTTAGTGAGATTTTTCAGGAAATTTCAGGAAAGTAAAAGCACTCGGATGTGAGAGAGCTGGCGAGGAGAGGTGAGGATGAAGTTCATAACAGAAAAATGACACTTTCACTACTTTGTAATTACACAAAGAGAGTGTTAAGTCCTAAATCCTCTTCTTCCATAAAGCTAATCAATTTTCTGAGTGTTATTTAGTGAACACGGCTTGTGCGCTATTTTTATTTTGCCGTTTGTCTAATCCAGCTAAATCCCTCTGCTCTTCATTAATGTTGTCTCTTTACTTCCTGTGTGTATCAGGTGTCAGGTCTTTAGTTATTTTCCTGCGCAATGAAAAGGTCTGCGTACTTCAGTAGTCTTCACTAATTAAATAATATTGACTGGCTTTTTTCATGGTATATCAGATATATTCCATTCAGCTAGCATGATACTGAATGAGTTGAAGACAAGGAGCTGAAAGGAATATATCTGATAGATCATGAAAAAAAGACAGAATAGGGATAAAATTAGCTCATGTTTTAAGTCGTTCAAATTCTGTAAAGCTGCTTTGCGACAATGTTTTTTGTTAAAAGCGCTATACAAATAAACTTGACTTGACTTGACAATATTATTATTATTATAATTATTATTATTATACACATTCCTTTTGGGTGTTCAACGCGTCTTTCTCGTTCAAAATTCTCTCAAAATCTTCCATATTTAAAGAAGCAAACCTGGCGGCAAACAAATGTATGTTTACAAATGGTCACAGTCGCTCACTCGCTAGCGCAGAAGTTTTACGTCTTTGACGTGTGATGTCATGTTGTCTTGACATCCATGCTATATCATAAACCATATTCAACGCTCATTCTCTATTGGGCAGAGTGATGTAATACATGTAGGATAAGTGATATGCTAACAATATTGCATGCCATCGAAGCAAATGAATGAAACCCGCTAGAAGGGAATAGAACACGTTTTTATTCCATCGAATGTTATTCAGTTAAAAGTAGAAGTATCCCAGCAAAATGGTTATTCAGAAAAAGTTTTCATTTTAAATGTATTCCTGGGTTAAAAAGTAGCCGATGATGTTATGTTAGCTACTGGACTAGATGCTCATCTCACCTGGGATTAGCAAAGAAAACAGGCGAATATATTAACACAGCAGGCACTTTCACTTTCAGTGCTGGAGCCAGCAGAAGTGGGTGACGCGTTGTGCCATATGCATTGTGTGCAGCAGGAATTTTGCCATATAGCAAAATTGGATTTGGAAGTTCCCCTTAAACATGAAATGGGTTTGACCTCATTTTGAACCAATGAGAGTGCTAGGGATGACGTAAGCCTTTTTTCCGGTTCAAAACAAGATGTCAGCTGAAGCCTTGGATGAAAATGTGTGGAAGGTGAGATATTTTTGCATTTCCTGTCGTAACTGTTTGGCCTAACCTCCAAAACTAAGTTGCTCATGAAACTACAACCTTTTCTGGTTCTAACAGTACCAATTAGGACCATGTAGACCCTTTCTATTTTGTGCTACAACATTAGGTAGAGATGTGGGGGTCAGCGCATTTTTATCAATGACTGATCAATTAATGAGGTGACAAGCTGTCAACTACACTCGGCTAGCGGTGCAATTACTTACTTGCTAACTTACTTAGGCCATTAGCTCCTTCTGGAGCATCGGCCATCGACAAGCTCCCTCCCTCCTAACCCTAACTCTAACCCTTCTCGTCCTGTCTTGGGCTAACCTCTCAAGCATGTTCCAGGTGTGGTCCCAGTTCTTCATCACAGCCTCAGTGTCAGGCCTCCAGGTGGTTTTGGGGTGTCGTCTTTTCCCCTTGCCCTGGGGATTCCATTTTAAAGCTTGCCTTATAACACTGTCTGGATGTTTCCTCAAGGTGTAGCCAATTTACGCTGACTGATTTGTATTTGAATGGGTTCCTGACCTGATCGTTCCCAAAGAGCTTCATTTGTTACTCTGTCCATCCTATCTTCAGAATTCTTCTCAAATGGTTGTTGATAAAGGTTTGTAGCTTGTTGCTAGATGTCTTTGTAGTTCTCCAAGTGTCTGATCCGTACAGGAGGACGCTTTTCACATTGGAGTTGAAGATCCTGAGGTTTGTTTTGCGGGAGGTAACACAGGAACTCCACATGTTCTTTAACAAGTTAAAAACCATTCGTGCCTTATTGATCCTGACTCTGCGGTGCAATGTAACTAATTAATGAATTACATTGCAACATTAATTGTGTGGAGTAATGAATTGATGAATTGAGACGAGTAGCAGAGAATAGGATCCCCGGAACTGCCGTTTCTGCATCAGTTGAGATTTTTTTCCAGTGCATGAAGGTCATTTCAAGGTCAAGTTCATCTGTATTCCATTCATGACATTATCACCATATAAGTATGAAGTTGCTGATTACAAAAATATATGGTTTGGGTTTGTACCTATTAAAAGAAATAAATCATGCTGGGAAGTTGAATCTTCCTGTAATTCTTGAAAAAAAACAAGAGATTTATTGCACAAATTTTGGCAATAATACATCATACTTAATTACCATTATTGATTTTTACTAAAATCACCGTATCTCTGCAATCATAAAAGATTTTTTCATAATTCCAAAAGGTATGTTCTTCTGAGGGTCTCGTTTACCAGAGAGCAGGTTTTACGGTGAATTGAACCAATTTAAAATTTTAACGTAAAGTGCCTAAACATAGTTAATGTTAGCAATTTTGCAAAACTTACCTCAACATGCGTTTTCTAATTAGATGGAGTCCAAATAAAAACGTAAGGTGTAAAAAGTACGATTGTTATTTTTTGTGCAATGTAAGAGCGTTAAAGAAAGTATTAAATTTCAATCATTTTTACGTCGTGAGGGGAAATACTTGGGTACAGAAATGAAATCATTACTCTAGTAGGCTGCTGTCCACTCCGATAGCAGCGTGTCATGACAAAGCCGCTTTTTGCGGCAGAAGAAACAGGCGATATTATTAAAAGTTTGACGTAATGTTCATCATTTCTTTATTTACAGGTAAACTGCTGGAGTATAAAAACAATAGAACACTCTTAGTAGTGTGTTTTCATGAATAATATAAATGATAACTCACTTGCTCGTGTCCTTTTGCATAAATATAATTTAAAAAGTTTAAAGTCAATAATTATTTGTGAAGTTGAGATATACAGGAAGTTCGACTGTGACATAACTTGTACCTTTTGCGTAAGTGCTCTGTGTTTTACGAGGTATCGCTCAAAAACTATGCAAAGAGTCGTCTTTACTTTATTTCCCGAATAAAAACAGCAGACGAGTTAATCAATATACGATCGTCGAATGATTGACCTGACAACGCTTTGATATTAACTCTGCCCCTTTTCTGTTCATCTTGATTCAAAATTCACACTCGGAAGATACTCCGACACGGTGCCTGCATTTTCTGTCGTCAGTGTTTTGAGTTCATTAACGTGAAATAAAATCGATCAGTGTGTTTGATTTCGCTAACATGAGACACGTTTAGAGTTAAGAGTTAACATCTGTTTGTTATATTTATTAAGAATAGCACTGAAGTGTGTGTGTGTGTGTGTGTTCCAGGCCGTCCGGTGACTCTTTTAACACACTGGAAGCGTTGAAGTTACGGATCCGAGACCTGGAGAAGCAGTTGACTCGAGGAGACCGAATTAAATGTCTTATCTGCATGGTGAGGCTGTGAGATTATTACACAGTCCTGGATCTTTCAGTGTTTGTCGACGCATTTGAATGACACACGTGTTTAAGTTTATAGCTGTTAGGTATTCTCACTCACAATATGTCCCATATGATGACGTATTATTATTCACAGGACTCGTATATGATACCGCTGGCGTCAATCCAGTGTTGGCACGTGCACTGTGAGGAGTGCTGGCTCCGTACGCTGGTGAGACACACACACACACAGTGGTATACTATAAGACTATGGTCACATTACAGCTCGTGATGCTTTGTGACGAGTTATTGGTGAAAATGAGGTGTTTTGGTGGCGATGTGTACTTTGTACTGGTGAGCTAAAAGTTGTTGTCACACAGCAGGTGAACATTTAGCCCTTTTCTTTTGAGGAGACGTGACGTTTTTCCTTGGAGACATGCTCGAGGGTTTTGTATGATGCTTGAGCCTCTGGCAGGAGAATGATCCACGATGCCTTGCTCAACAATGCGTGACGTCAGTGCCAACCAATCAGCGACGATCACAAATGCGTCACCAAACATTTGCCGAATATTCACGAACCCTTTGCACAAACCTCAGCAAAGGATCACCGAATGTAAGGAACGTCGTCGAGGCTCCAGTGAGCATCAGGGATATAGATTTGAGAATCCAAATACATCTCAAGAGACTCAGAAAAGGTTCCCTGAGCTTTGAGAAGTATTCCCAAACCCATCTGTGAGTATTCGCTGTTTAGTTTACTGACAAAAACATCGCCACTAAATTTCAGTGAAATTTTTCACAAAGTTTTTCGCCACTCATGAAGTGGAGACACGCCAAAAAACAGCTCATGAAGCTCGGAGAACATTCGCCATGCATCGCACGATTTGTGGCGATGCTACTAATTTTTCATCGCTAAGTATTCGTAAACCCATCACAAGCTGTCATGTGACTGTAGTCTAACTCTCTAAGTTTAATGTTAAGCTCGCTATGAGTGTTTGGTAAAGTAATCCAGTAACACCATATGGAGGATTTTATAACAACAAAACAGCATCGTTTTCACAGTGTACATCTTTAGAATTCAGACTTTCAGAAAAAAATCCAGTTTGTGGAGCTGAATCAACATTTTCTGTCCATATGTAGCTAGATAGCTATTTTAACTTACTTACCTACGAAGTTTTACTCCTTCATGTCATTTTCCCTTCAGCTAGTTTCCAGCTCATTCACACAGATGACGTTAAAACTGCAGAAGACATTCAACTCCTACTGCACCCCTATTTCTGACACTGTAGTCTCCTCCTAGTGCACTACATAGTGAACAGGGTGTAATTTAAAGTGAGTCGGCCTTTTGATTTCATAAAACCGGTGAAATTTAGTTCCGTCTGAAATGTGGTGATTGTGATATCTGTTTATTTCTGTAATATCTC
>JAPEKL010000002.1:63445648-63459408 GCA_028877455.1 Bagre pinnimaculatus
CAAATGAGGATGGGTTCCCTTTTGAGTCTGGTTCCTCTCGAGGTTTCTTCCTCATGTCATCTGAGGGAGTTTTTCTTGCCACCGTCACCACAGGCTTCATCATTGGGGATAGATTAGGGATAAAATTAGCTCATGTTTAAAGTCGTTCAAATTCTGTAAAACTGCTTTGCGACAATGTTTTTTGTTAAAAGCGCTATACAAATAAACTTGACTTGAGACACACACTCATTATTCACAGATTATGAGACAGAACCTGGAACATACACACACTCTTCCTGCTCTGGTTAATTGATTGTCCCTTTTAAAGTGCTTGTCATAGGGGGCGTGGTCATGCTTGATCATTAGTAGGTCACATGACTGACATATTCATAGTCTGGGCGTGTGCCAGGAACTCAACATCATCTCCGAAACCGTCTGAAGCTTTGTGTCTCTAAAGTTATTTTCAAAGTTACTTTAACAGTCTGCTCTTTAAACTTTTGGAAGACAACGGAAAAGAGCGAACACTTCCTGGAGTGTCTTTTCCCTCACCGCAATCTTTATCTCCAGACAGGAAACACTGTACGTACAGCACATCAGCTGCAGTTAGTTATTCCATCTGCTCGTTTTAATGGATGGGGAAAATAACGACACGGCGTAAACTGTCCAGACACACACACACAAACGCGCGCTCTCTAAAAACTGACGGATTCATCAGTAATCAGTTTGTTACACACCTCCACATGGAAAACTCATCCAGTCTAAATAGGGCTCCAGCCAGCTCGAAAGAACAGGGAAGGGTTTTATTCCACACTGGCTGGTCACGGTGGTTTAAATCACTCATCTGTTTGTATTTTGAGAAACAGAACCAATTAAAATATTGTAGGTGTGATTGGTTGAGTGTTTACTGAAGTAGGACTTTAAAAAAAAGTCCCACACATCAAGCACAACATCCATAAATGTGATGATTGAAAACTCTTAATAAACCTCCATGAATTAAAACTTTGTAATTTTTAAAATAACTCTTTTTGTTAGTTAATACCAAATCCATGTGTTTTTGTTCTTTCAGCTGAAGTAATCCAGGTGATGATCACCACATTCCCTGATTTCACTTGGCATGTAACACACACACCTCACACAAGTGTGTTAACACTCTGCACGCTAAATTATTTCTGACTGAACGCTGTCAGAGCGACAGAACGGACTGAAACACGCCGTAGTGACGACTCGATAACCGCGGCTTAGTGTTTTTGACAGCTTTCGTAATTTCCTCAGTGTTTTTGACTTCAGTGTTTGACTACTGTGTGTTATCTGATTCTCTCTCTCTCTCTCTCTCTCTCTCACACACACACACACACACAGAACTCATCACCACATCCTCTGGCCTTGCACTAACATCTGAAACAAAAAAATGTAATCCATGTCATACTTTCTGAAAAGTTTCCTAATTAAAATGTTTTACTGCTCCATTTGTCAGTTGTTCAAACAATAAAACTGCTACAATGAGCGAGGAAATACCTTCAGGTGAACAAAAACACTGTTGCAGTAAAAACACAACTGGCCAAAGTAGGAAATTACAGATAAGTGCTTTTAGGTGAAAGATTTTCCTGTTAAATGTGTTCAAATCGTTAATAATCCAGAGCTACAATAATAAACAGAATAACAAGATGCTGCTATTTAGCCATTGCGAATAGCTGTAGGTTAGCATTAGCATGTTCAGATAAGAACTTTTTTTTTTTTTTAAACCTGCATTTCAACCTTTAGTTGAAAACCTCCAGTCGTCATGGTTACCATCAGTTTTATATTGATTTTTGGTACAAAAGACTGAATTGACTGAAATTTGTAAATTTGTTGATCAATCACGTCATGATTGAAACATTTTTGTGGATGCTTCTGAAAACCATCACGCTCTCCAGTTTGTGTCCCAGTTCTCCACTTAAAACTTGTAAAAATAATGAAATAAAGCCTTAGACACCGTGATTGAGGTTCTATTCTGAATTTCTTCCCCCCCCCCCCCAATACTGAAAAAAAAAAATTGTTTACACTTCATATGAAATGAGAGCAAATTTGAATTCCAACCGACAGGTGGTGATGTCATAATTATCATTACGCCAGCCAACCAATCAGCATCAACACACACAATGTTTAGATAGATAGATAAATGGATCGTTATATTTATATATTTTTTTTTCTTACGCCATATTTACCCTCTGTTCATTCAGTGAATGTGTCAGAGGAACAGAAAGATCTACAGCTCCAAGAATAGTTTAGAATTTTAAATAAGTGTTCATGAGGCCCAACAACGCCAAAGCTGTTACCGTGGGCCCTTGAGAACGGCCCTTAACCCTTTCTGCTCCAGAGGGACGGTATCACGGCTGACCCTGTGCACTGACCCCAGCGTCCCAAAAGACTTTCACTGTACATGTGATGAACAAAGGCATCTTCTTTTCAGTAAAGCCACACTGAGGGGCTCCGTGGAGTTTATCTTACACTTAAAGGGATCTCTGCTCGAGTATCTAGGTCTCTTTCTCTCCATTTTCCTTCCCTTCTTGTCAAATATGAAGTGGTTTTTTGCATATATAAACAAGACACTCACAGCCAATGTCTATAACAGTGTCCTGTATGTGTGATTAACTGAACATAATTAATCTTAACAACTTTAACATAATAATAATAATAATAATAATAAAAAATTATTAGTCCTGCAGTTTTTAATATTCTTTATTGTTCCTTGTTTTAAATTAAACCGTGTATCTACAGCATTGCTTTTCTTGTCATCTATTCTTTTGCTTACTTTAACATTTTTTGTTAATTTTACATCTTATTTTAAATAAATACCTCTTTTGGATTTAAAATAAGATTAAGTTCAGTTAGAATTTCGAGACGCTGATTCAGAGCGAGCCAGACTGCACGGATACTCACTGTTCAGGTCAAGAACACAAATATGGGAGCTTTCTCCAAAAAATATCATTATTTTACATTTTTCCTTCTCCCCCCCAAACCAAAATCCATCCATCCATCCTTAATATTTAAAATATAAACTGCTGAGGGAAAAAAGTAAATCTGTTGGTTTGAGAGAAGGATGAAGGATGGAAGAGAGTGGCCCAACATCACCACATTATTTTATCAAACCAAGAATTTTTTGTCCTATATCACTCACACAAAAGCCTTAAATAAATAAATAAATAAATAAATAATTTTTTTAAAAAGGTTAAATGAGTTTTGAGCAGCTGCTACTCACCATGTGGTGGTGGAGGCCACACACACAGGAAATGAAGCTGTGTGAGAATAGTAGCTTTTGCATAAATAAAATAAAATGACAAACATCATCAGAAAGGCTGTTACTGCTAATACACACACACACACACACTTGGATGCAACGTGTGTGTGTGTGTGTGTGAATGAGATTGTGTACATTTGTACACACCGGTTCTGGTTCGATTCGGTTCTGTTACTCACCTTCAGCTGGGACTTGGACACTTTGCCGCTCTTCTCCACATCCAGAGCCGTGAAAGCAAACCAGATGGATTTGAGCAGCTCTGAGCGCAGGTCCATGACTGCACACACACCAACACACACATGCACACACACACAGCCTTCTCTTCCTGCTCTTTCACTCTCCTTCTCTCTATCTATCTTCCACTGGGGTGAAAACCCAACCCACACTGTACAGAGAAGCCAACACTCATGTGGCGCCACTTAGTGACTGACACTGACTGACACACACACACACACACACACACGGTTTAAGAACTGCACAACGTGGTTGTTTTATTTCAAGATAACTGATACAGGATCCGTGTTATACATTTCTCTCTGCAAAACGCTTGGATTTCATCATCTCATGTTTTTAACATGTAAAAATTACATCAAACAAAAAAGGAAGAAAATAAAAAGCGTCGTTTGGCGAGTGTTGATATGGTACATGATGATTCAGATGATAAGCAATAACACGCCGAGTCTCCAGCGTCCACTGGGCCGATGACGTCATTCATTCAATTACAGCCGAGAGAAGTGCACATACAGAACACACACACACACACACACACACACACACACACGGCTGGTTTCATATGCTAAAAACTACAATGGGGAAAAAACTGAGTCATTCATTCTTTCATTCGCATCCGATTGGCTGTTCAAGTCCACACCATGATTACATCAATGCTGCATCTGTCCTTGTGTGCGTGTGTGCTGGGTGAAGGGGGCGTGGCAACGTGCGTCATGGTGAAGCTGGGGCCTTGCTGCTGTACCGCACCTGGTACCTGTTGACGGTTTGACCTTTGACTTGTGAAGTCATGCAGGTGGTTTTGCAGGGCAGCAGGTCATCGAGGTCGTCTCCGAGGAGCCAGGCGTGGACGGAGCGGGCGGCGGCAGGGGGGACGTGCTCGCTCTGCCACACCCCGTGCCAGCGGGAGAAACGCTCACGCTGCAGCCGGGACACGCGCAGGTGAGTCTGTGAGACAGACCGAGAGAGTGAGACCTGTGCACTCACATTTCCTGTCTACCTGCCTGCGTCTACATGCTTACCTGTCTGACTAACATTCTGTCTACCTGTAAAACTGTCTTGTATATCTCCGAGTAATTAGTGGGAGCAGAGTTGTAGTGCACTAGGTAGTGCTCTAGTGTACACTACCTTCCTGGCCTTGATGAGCGCTCCACGGCGGTACATGTAATCCTCAGAGTTCATGACGAACACCATCTTGTGCGTGTTGAGTTTGAACCTGCAGTCCAAGTTTCCGGCGCTTTCCACGCCCAGCTGATCCCGCAGCTCGCGCCGACTGCGCAGAGCCTCGACCTGCCGCAGCTGCCAGCGCCGGAACTGGCGCAGGTTCCTGCAGCCGCACACACACACACAGAGGGAGGAGTCACACACCACTTCAAGTTAGTAAGTATGCAGGTGAAAGTGCACGCGCGTGCATGTGTGTGAGAGTTACCTGGGCAGGAAGACAGGTTTGAAGTAATAACCTTCACTCTGTGAACACGACGAGGTTTCAGTTCCAACAAATTGCTCCATGTAGTTGGACAGGCACTGCAGAGACCCCACCCACACACACACACACGGATTGAAATCACAGCATGTCACTCACATGAACAAAGAGCTAACACACACACACACACACACACACTACCTGTACTTCGAGTGGATCATCAGCCTGAGCCTCCTCAGTGTCTAGCAGCTCGATGGTCATCGTCACCTCCCCTTTATTCTGAATAAACATCACCTGCAACAAACACACGCTTGTCAGACTCCGCCCACTTTATTCTTCATCCATTTATTACTCACCGGGCGTTCCTCTTATTTCTCAGTGAAAGTTGCACGTTTTATAACCTTCTTCTGAAACTGTTACCTGATGACATAAGTGTTACAGCAACCGACCAATCAGCAGCTTTGCTTCAGCCTCTCTTTTTCAATACTTTCTTCCTTCCTTCCTCCCTCCCTCATATTCCCATTTCCTTCTTCTTTTCATCTGCTTTCTTCTTTTAAGTATTTCCTGCTTTTAGTTCTCTTCAATTTGTCATTATCTTTTTCCTTTCCTCCTACTCCATTTTACCCTCTTTCCATCTCCATTACTTTTTCTTCCACTCCCTCCATCATTCTTCCTTTCTACTTTTTCCTATTCTTTATCCCTTTACCTCATTCACTCCTCCTTTTCTCCCATCTGCTTCTGTCCAAGGTGTTAAAATGCTGAAATGGGATTCCATGCTCAAACACACACCAAACACTCGTGTGCGTGTGTGTGTGTGTGTGTGTACGGACCTTGAAGCAGTTCTCCTCAGCCATCACTCTCTCAGCTTTCCACTGGTAGCTGGTCTCCCAGGCAGCTCTCACACACTGCGAGGAGAGATTCCCCCCCGCAGCGCCCCGTCTCCGCTCACACACATACAGCTCAGCTACCTGAACACACACCTCATCACTCACCAGGTGCTGCAACTACACACACACACACACACACACACAGTTTAGTTCTGCAGTATTATTGTGAACAGTTGAGCATTGATAATGACAGACAGGCCACACCCATTTTATTGACCACTTCCTGTTGCACTACACACCATCTCCCCCTCACCTGTCTGACGATGTTCTGGATGAGTTTATCGATGGTGAAGCCGATGTAGGCGTGAATGGTGAACATCTCACGCAGTGTGTCCTCGTATTGCGTTGACTCCAAGTTTCCGTCCAGCAGACTGCGCACCATGTCCAAAAACGCCGGGTAATACTCCTCCAGCTCCACCTCACCTACACACACGTACAATCAATAACAGACTCCTCCCACAACTATGCATGTCTACCTCACTATAAACACCTTAGACATTTACTCGGAGTTCCTGGCGCAATACGAGGAGCATTCAGAGCACCACATACAGAAACACCATGTAGAGCTCCTGAGATTAACAATTAACCTTTTATACACCGTGCGTCTTGCATTGAAACAAAGAGCAGACAGAGACCCTGCTGAGGCCGTGTGTCCAGGGATTAATCTAAACTAAAACTGGATTAAAAACAATCCATTCAGGCTGAAGAGCATCTCTGGATGTAAACTCGTGTGTATCTTACTGGGTTGCTTGAGTCGCAGCTCCATGGCGAGATCAGTGGCCTTGTCTCGGCGCCCCTCAGCCACCAGGAGGCGCTCTGCGCTCTGTTCGGCGCGGTGCTCCAGCAGCTGTCTCTCAGCCTGCCGGTACACCTTCAGCAGCCGCGAGCACAGCGTCTGGTGCAGCCGCAGGAAGAAGTACCAGTTATTATTGACAAAGAACAGGTTGTAGATCCCGTCCTGCTCCTTCTGTTGCTCCAGCTGCTCCTGTTGCTCCGCCCCACGCGGGGACGCACACCGCCGCTGCCTCGACTCGCCGTTCACCTGCTGCTGACCCCCTGTAGGCCCTGCTCCTGATACCGCTCCTCCTTCTCGCTCCACCATCTGCGTCTCAGATATCGCCCTGGCAGCAGGCCTGCCCCCGTCCTCCGTCTCCGCCTCCTCGTCCGTCCACTCCTCTGTATCGCTGAGCTCACCGCGCCGGGAGAAGAACAGGTCGGGGATGAAGTGGTGGACGATGCGCTTGATCTGGTCCTTGTCCTCCTTGTGGATGGTGGGCTGACGCTTCACGTGGTAGATGATGAGGGACGCGGCGTCCTCCAGGATCTGCTTGTCCTCGTAGGAGAAGATCAAGTGAGGTTCGCTAGAGGCTCCGCCCCCTTCGCGACTCTGCTGACCGACTCCGCCCTCTTCTGTGCTCTGCTCCTGACGCTACACACACACACACACACACACACACACACACACACACAGCATGAAAAACACTTCCTTCAGAAGAGCATGGGGTCATGGGCTGTGTCCCAAACCTCAGATTACACGACTGAGAAATTAAATGCAAAGTTAACACGTTAACGGCTGTGTTATAACGTTAAGGAGGAGTGTGTTATAATAACGTAACGGGGTGTGTGTCAGTACCTCGTCATAGATGCTCTCGATCTCATTGAGCAGGCTTTTGGACCTCAGCGCCTTCATGTCGTTCTGTTTGAAGTTGACCCCCTGGTGGTCCAGAGATTTGAGGTAAGCTTTCTCATACTGCTCCCTCCAGATCTTATTAAAGCCCTGCTGAGCTTCTCGCCACTCCTCCTCCTTCGCTTTCAATCTGAAAACACACACAGACACTAAGCATTCTACTGCTCCAGGGCCCTGCACCGTGCCCGACCTTGACCCCTGACCCCAAGATCTCTCCAAGAAAGTCATTCATAGTTGTTTGTCTAACATTTGAAATTTAGAAAGAGCGAGAGATAAAGGGCAGATAGAGACACACAGAGAGAGAGAGAGAGAGAGAGAGAGAGATATGAAAAGAGACAGAGAGAGACACACTGTATGAGGGGAGTCAGACAGACAAGCTTGTACCTCTTGAGTACTACAGGTACTGCAGTTGCCGGGTTCCTCTTCAGTCCCTCGATGATCTCGGGAGCTTTATCTCCGTAAATGCGGTACACGGCACGCCGCTGGATCACCTCCGAGGTCCCGCCCAGACAATCGTCCAATCGGAAGCGGTCCTGGTCCTCCGGTGAGAGGCGAGACAGCTTCTTCTGCACGCTCTCCAGAACCCTGATGGTGGCCAGGTTGGTCTCCAGAACCACGTCCAGCTATGAGGACAGAAAGCGCACACTATGACCTTTCACTTCATTGCTTTATTTCTTTCCTCCATCATGGCTTCCCTTCATCTCCCCATCCACCACCACCCTCTGTCTTCAGTCTACTACTTTTATCTGTTCATCCTTCCTTTTTATCCAGCTATACTGCTTTTACTTTTATTCCTCCATCTCTTTATCTATTCAAATGTCCATCACTATTTCCTCATCCTTTTCTTTTACCTCCAATCACTTATCGTTCATCTCTCCAACTACCCTTCCTTTTATCTCCCCATCGTTTCATTTTCTTTCTTCTTTTTGATTTCCCCCCACCTCATACTTCCTTCTCGTTCTTCCTTCCACTTCCTCCATCCCTCTCTCCTCTAATCATGCTCAGGCATTAGTTATTTCCACAATCGACTCGAGTTCCTCTGTTCATGCTCGAACCGGTGTCGAATTGTGCGTGTGGTTGCAGGTTCTCACCTCGAACCTCTCGTCCTCGCAGCGGTGCAGCTGCTCCTCGTACGGCGTCTTCTTCGAGCTCACAAACGTGGAGTCCTCCGACCACGACGGGAAGGACACCCAGGTATCGTTCAGCACCTGCACGCGCACAGAAAGGAACAGGAAGTGCTCCAGTGAGTCAGTCACAGTTCAGAGCACCTCACATGGGCGTGGCCTAATATTCTAATGAGCAGGCTTGACTGACAACTCTAACATTTATACGGAACTTGCATCTTAGTAGAGTCAGTACACTAGGTTGCACTTGCATAGTTTTGATGTGGGCGGGGCAAGCAACATCAGCCTTCTGATTGGCTCATGTGAAGTGTGTACCTCTTTACACAGCGCTGTTCTCCCACTGCACTTGGGCTGTTGGTATGTTTTTGGCAGGGCTCTGTAACTCGAACCGAGTCTCTTACAGGATGCGTAGTCCACCTCCCTGGCTCCACCCCCTTCCATGTAGCGCTCCGATAGGCCGGACACAGAGTGTGACAGCTCCTTCTCACCAAGGAACGATTTAAACTGAGTGTACAGCTCTGGGAATTTCCTGCCGCACAAACACACCCATATATACAGCCTTTAATCATCTCATTTATTTAAATAAATAAATAAATAAATATTTCTATAAACAAAAGCAGAATGATCTTTATTTTTACCCAAGGAACGGCGTGACGAGCTGCAGGAGCTCAGCTCCCGACACCACCTCTTGGTTAAACAGGGCGATGCAGCGCAGGAAGTTCTCGTACACCTCCTGACTCTTAAACAAACGCCGAACCTGGAAGCACAGGAAGAAGGGGGAGGAAAAAAAAAAAAAATCCCATGAGACATGAACAGAGAAGAGAGCGTGAAAAATAAATCCCGGCACCAGAGACGTGTCACGTTTACCTTGTCGAAGAAAGTGAACTCACGGAGAACACCATGCTTCCCAACTGATGCGAAAGACTGGTCTTTAGAGCAAGAGAACTTCATCTTCTTCTGCGGTAACAAACAGAAATACATTCAAATACAGATGACACAGGGACAGGTATAGAGGTGGTTTCCAGGTTAAAGAGAAGGCGTAGGAGGCGGGGTCACACCTTAAGCAACGGCGTCATGTGAGGCAGTAAAAGTGGGCGTGGCCTCTTCTTGCCCTGCTTGTTTAACTCCTCCTCGTCGGATTTCTTCACCTGCTCCTTGCCTGTTAAAGAGCCGCTAGTGAACTGCAATACACATGGAAACAAAAGCTGCATTACACACCTGCCTAGGACACACACACACACACACGCACGCGAAAGACACCCTCTCCTCACCAGCGATCTCTTCGCGTCGGGGAGGAACTGTCCAAACTCCGCCAGCAGGTCCTCCTGTCCTTTAAACAGACTCGCCACTTTGGAAAAAACCTCGTCCTCCGTCATCCCCGTACTCATCCTGCTCCTGTTCTCCTTCAGCTCCAGCTGCTCCTTCTGCAACACACACGGTCTATATGATCCTCTGATCTATCAACTGCCTGCTGCCTGACTCCGCCCCCTTCCCTTTACATCATCTACCTGGTAGGTGTGCAGGATTTCCAGGAAGGACCTGTAGATTTCAGGATGATCCAGGAATCGACTCTTGATCTTGTTCACGTAGCTGATGGCGCTGTCGAACTCTACGGGACTCGCTTCCGAAGTGGGTGGGGATGCCGACGACGTGGCGGGCTGCGATTGGCTGGGCAAGGGCAGGGCGAGCCTTCCAGGCGGTTCCGGCAGGACTCCTGACGACGGTGAGGCGCTCTGAGGTGATGTCACCGTCTCGCTCTGAGTTGAACTCGACTCGGTGCTCTTCCCTTTGCCGGGAGAAACCTGCTACAGAAAACGGATCGGGACGTTAACAAACAAACAACGCTGTGTGTGTGTGTGTGAGAAAATACGCATTTTATTCAGGCGGAGGTTACCTGAGGTTATTTACCTGTGGAGTGAAGGGTGACTGCAGGAAGGCCATTCCATTTTTTGGGATTTCTATCCGATATCCGGGAGGCAGGAAGGCGTTGAAGCCCAGGACAAGGTCCGGGTGGCCATGGAACAGCTGAGACACGCGGTTTATTACGCCTGGTGTATCGATACTGCACGATAAAGTCAACCAATCAGGAAGCGCTAATTATATAAACAACCAATCAGGAAGCATTAAAGAGATTAAAAGGTAGTGAATAGTTAAAGTGAGTATATACGTGCATACATTATATTTACGTATGCAAAATAGAGATTAGCGTTATAAAAAGACATTTGGAAACATTTACGAATCAAAATAATTTGGTTTACTTTTATTTAACATTTAGAAAAACATTCACTGCTACAAAGAAGCTAAATTTAAACATTACTTCATTTGTACTATTTAAACCTTAAACTAAAAAGCACAATAAACACTTAAGACACGTCCCGATAACCTTGATATCTCAGATATCACGATATTGATATCAGTCATATCGCTCAGCCCTAATGTATAAAAACGCAGTGTGTAATTGTGCATCACCTCTGAGACTTAAACTCCTTCATAATGTCCAGGAACTTGTTGTATATCCCAGGATCATTTGCAAACCGGATTTTAACCTGATCCAGGTACGATAATGCATCTTCTACCTGCAGACGGAGGGGAATGAATGAACGAAAGAAAACCCCACTTGAAAATCAGATATTCAGCATACTGACAGAAATATGATCATAATTATCTATCGCTAAACTCTCAACACCTTTCGCTTGATCAGAACTGTGTGGCCGTGTCCGATCCTATTTAGCTCCTCCCACTATAGACATCACCAGGAAGTCACTCATGAAAATCAGTATTATTACTTTAAAATTAAACTCAAGGAAGGAAGGAAGCTTTAAAACTGTAGTGTTCTTGTATGAACACTGGGTGGCGCTGGATCCACACAACAAGTTCAACTTGGGAGTGAGGAGATGCGTTCAGTTCTTGCTTATGCATGTGCCCACCAGCAAAACATCTTTCGATACAGACAGTAATGATTTGTTCGCTTAGAAGAAGGGTTCCCATTATAGCTACTGTATCCCGTTGTTCATGCAGAAACAGCTGTCTGTGATTGGTCGATTGCAGTGTCAGTCAAAACAATAGCTTCCTGTTATGTTTATTGATGAAAAGTGCCAGACTCTCCAGCGATATACAGAAGTTTTTACTTCTTCCCCCCTTCCTATTATCTATTAAGCCATGTAAGGTTATCAGTTCATTTGGATTTTAAGAAAAACATTCGCGGTTCTTTTTAGTTTTAATAACACACAGCTGTTCACGTTAACCAACAACACGATTAGCAGCTCTGAGTGTTCACTTGGGCTTTAGCATCAAGAGGAGCGGTAACACAAAACCATATTAATGCATGTAACATTAGACTGTTCATCCACTTTCATCCATGTTCACAACAACGTTATGCGTTTTAAAAAATAAAAAACCCACAAGACTAATCAGCACCTGAACATTTCAAACACAGTTCAATTCAATCGTACTGACCAATCAGAAAGCTCAGCAGTGAGGAGGCGGTCCTTTGTGCCTGTTGTTTTGAGGGTGAACAGCCCATACAACCGGGAACAGCCATCTTGATGTGATATAAGTATGCTATTACGGTTACAGACATTTGCCCGATCAGAAAATAACTTTTTTGCCATGATGAAACGTTTGCATGTTTTACATTTTTATCAAGATAGCAAGATCAGAGCTTTGAGCACCACTGAGCCTTTACGCATCGTCTTCAGGACATTTGGCTTCGAGTGGAGTTTCACGTACAATAAAGCGTCCGTGTCACATCACCCAACATCACACGAATTCACAACACACAAAAACACCCCGTCAAATTGGATCCAGTACAGACTCATAGCTTCAAACCGTTTTGTTCATCACTTACAACACCATGTGTAGTGAACAGCTAAAACAGCTTAAAAAGTGCATGTGAACAGCTAAATCATGAGAAGAATTTCAGATTGTAACAGCAAATGATGTTAATCTCAATCAAAACACTGAAAATGGTGTTCATAACAGATATAAAAGAGCTAATACCAGCTACTAGTTGGAAAGGAAGTTTAACCGAAGCATTAACGTGTTCTTAATGCTCAAATGAACAGCTCAAGTCAGTCAGTCAGTAACCATATTCCTATATGCAACATGCAGATAAATGGTGTGAATCAATCTGAAATGATGAGCTAAATGTTTGTTATAGAGCAAAAGGAATGATTACAGGTCTTAATGCGTTTTGAGTTACTGCTCCAGGTGTTGTTAAAGTGCAAACGAACAGCTCACTGTCTTTAAAAGTTATTTTAAAAGAACAGCTAATTGACAACACAAATGAACAGCTAAAATTGATTAACAAATCCTTACACAGCTTAACAGGTTTCCTGTTACTCCTCCTGACAGTACTTAAGCCCAGACGAACAGCTAAAACCCACCAAGGATGTTACTAAAACTCAAGTGAAGAGTTAAATGATTAGTGCCCAAGAGAACAGCTGAAACAGCTTAAAATAAATAAATAAACAAATTTTTCCTAAAGTATAGTCTTAAATAGCCAAGAGTTAGTAAAACTAAAACCAACATTTCCTTCACGCCCAAATGAACAGCTAAATGAGCGAACGCTGTTGCACTAATAAGAAAGAACAGCTCATAAGAAAATGAACAGCGAGTGTTATTAAACCTAGAGTAAACACAAATCACTTTTAGGCCCAGGTGAAAAGTTAACTTTCTTACAGTGCAAACAAACAGCTAGAAGAACAGCCAAAACAGTGAAGAGTGTTACTAAACCTAAAGCGAACAGTTAAAACAAATAACGTTTAAATGAACAGCTCAACAATCTAGTAAAAGTGTTAGTAAAAAATAAACCAAACAGCTGAAAGCTTTCTTAAAGCAGATACGCAGAGCCTTTATTTTTAAATACATTTCTGAGTGGATGGTATCTCCATCCTTGACTCTTGTACGCTGCATAAATGGGAATAAAAATATATATTTTTGAGAGTTAAAACTGACTGCAAAGTTGCCATTGACGCTGCCCCACCAAGCCAGCCAGCCCTGAGCGTGTGACGTCATAGCGGGAACTGGTTTTAAGGCCGAGGCCTTTTACAGCTATAGACCAAAGTCATATCAATAACAATTTATGGTGAAAGTAAGAAACAGCGTTACCGACTCGCTCAACTAAGACTGATTTGACTTCACTGATTGTGGGTTG
>JAPEKL010000002.1:63627579-63637718 GCA_028877455.1 Bagre pinnimaculatus
AACTCAATGCAATTATCCATCCATCCATCCATCCATCCATCCATCCATTATCTGTAGCCGCTTATCCTGTACAGGGTCATGGGTGAGCTGGAGCCTATCCCATCTGACTATGGGTGAGAGGCAGGGTTCACCCTGGACAAGTCACCAGGTCATCACAGGCCTGACACACAGAGACACACAACCATTCACACTCACATTTGCAATTATTATTATTATTATTATTATACCAGTTAGGATAGTAATAATTGAAGTACTCTTTATAGTTACAATGTGTAAACAAATAAATAAACAAATACATGCCATTTATTTATTTCCTGGTGTATTAATTAGCGACAGCCTACTACAGGCTTATTTATATAAATTTTATACATTTAAATAAAAAAAATACAATAATAATCCTGTAATGTGATTGAAAATAACCTGCAAGTAAACTGAGTGTCAGAGATCAGAGAACATTTTAATAATAAGAAGAAGAGGAAGCAAGATGAGTGTAAATCCTTTGAGCCTAATAGCATGTAAATCTATTCATTCCTGAATAAATATATCTGCTGCATGAATTAACTGGAGTTCAGTCTGATCAGTCCGATGATCTGTGTGTATCAGACAGACGCGCGCGCTGATGAGGCGGAAGGTGAGAAACTCACTGCGACGCCATATTTCATTACACTTCACTGACCCCAACATTAAACCCTGACCCCTGTCCCCTAACCCCGCCCCTCACCTCCGCACGCGCCCCACATTTTCATTTAGATGACTGAGATTATTTCATTACGCTGATGGTCAAGTTCAGAGACAATGAGCCTTTTTTCTTCCTTCTAACACACACACACACACACACACTCCTTCTAACACTCACACACACACACACACACACACTCACTCACTCCTTCTAACACTCACACACACACACACACACACACACACACACTCACTCCTTCTAACACTCACATACACTCACACACACACACACTCACTCCTTCTAACACACACTCTCTCTCTCTCTCTCTCTCTCACACACACACACACACACACACACACTCACTCCTTCTAACACTCACACACACACACTCACAACACTCACATACACTCACACACACACACTCACTCCTTCTAACACTCTCTCACACACACACACACACTCCTTCTAACACTCACACACACTCACTCACTCCTAATACTCTCTCACACACACACACACACACACACACTCCTTCTAACACTCACACACACTCACACACTCACTCACTCCTTCTAACACTCACACACACTCACACACTCACTCACTCCTTCACTCTCACTCACTCACTCACTCCTTCTAACACTCACACACACTCACACGCACACACTCACTCTCTCACACACACACAGCGTGAGCAGCAGCAAATCGTTCAGAAGCGTTTGTTAAACGACGGTCGATGACGTCATCTTGTAATTAACCGGCTCAATCAGAATGGTGTCAATTAAATAATTAAATGCAAAACAATCGCATCCGATTAAATCCACTTTTTAAATTTCATTTTTAATGAAAACTTGCTTGTGGAATTAAAATCAAGTGCGCACACACACACACACACACACACACACACACACACGATAAATTCCATTTAATTTGATATTATTATTATCATCATTATTATTATTATTATTATTATTATTATTATTATTATTATTATTATTATTATAACAGCAGACAGAGAGAGAGAGAGAGAGGTGTAAGGTAAATATGGATGTCTCAGTGGTGTTACCTGTGTCCTCAGGTGAGAATAAGTCAGCTCTTCTTCACTCCATGAACGCAGCAGGTCTCTCCATCTCTTCCAGCTGTAGAATAGAGAGACAAAGACATCCCTCCACAGAGAGAGACAGTGGGAGAACAGAATAATGCTCCCTTTTTCCTCACAAAACAAGAGAGGAGGACGAGAGTAAACCTGGAGAGAAAATTAAATTGCACTTGGCAGTAAATTCTATTAGGGACTAGGGAATGTCTCCTGACAGCTCCTGTCCACTCAGGGGATTAGGGGAAGTGCACATTGTCTAAAGAAACAAAACCGCCTGAACACACACACACACACACACACACCATACAACATTAAACAAACAAATAAACTGTTGAACAAATAGAAATATACAGACAGACAAATAAATAGACTGCATGGTCAATGTGCACCCCTGACCATCACACTCATACGTCTTTGTTGAACGTCATATTCCAGAGTTATTCCCCTTTACTTTTATAATAGGCTCCACTCTTCTCTTCTCTTCTCTTCTCTTCTCTTCTCTTCTCTTCTCTTCTCTTCTCTTCTCTTCTCTTCTGGGAAGGCTTTCCACTAGATTCTGGGACGTGGCTGTGGGGATTTGTGTTTATTCAGCAACAAGAGCATTAGTGAGATCTGATGTTCTGATGTTGGGATTATGAGGCTCCAGTTCCAGTTCATCCCAAAGGTGTTCAGTGGGGTAGAGTTCAGTCAGGGCTCTGTGCAGGACACTCGAGTTCTTCACTCCAACCTTCGCACACCATGTCTTCATGGAGCTCGTTTTGTGCATAAAGGCATCGTCATCATCATGCTGGGACAGGTTTGGACCTGTTAGTTCCAGTGAAGGGAAAGTGTAATGCTACAAAATACAGAGACGTTCTGCACAACTGTGTGCTTCAAAAATTGTGGAAACAATTTGGGGAAGAAATACATATGGTCATGTCTAATGGTCAGGGGCACGCATACTTTTGGCCATATAGTGTAGACAGACAGACAAACAGAGATACAAACAGACAGACAGACAGACAGACAGATAGATAGATAGATAGATAGATAGATAGATAGATAGATAGATAGATAGATAGATAGATAGTGTGTGTCATAGCAACTGACCAATCAACAGCTTCAATTCAACTCACACTCAGTAGAACTGGACTGTATATCACACCAACACACTCACTATAAACACATTAACACACTCACTATGATCTCTCTCTCTCTCTCTCTCTCTTTCTTTCTGTGGAGAAAACACTGGACACACACACACACACACACAGTCAAGAAGACTCAAGCACAGTGAAATTCCTCTCTGCGTTAAACCCATCTGAAGCAGTGGACACACACATTCACATACACAAGTGAGCAATGAGCACACACACATACCCAGAGCAGTGGCCAGCTATGCTACAGCGCCCAGGGAGCAGGTGGGGGTTAGGTGCCTCGCTCAAGGGCACTTCAGCCCAACCTCAGGCCATGGCTGCTCCATGTTAACATAACCAAATGTCTTTGGACTGTGGGGGAAACTGGAACACCCGAAGGAAACCCACACAGACACGGGGATAACATGCAAACTCCGCACAGAAAGGCCCCTGTCAGCCACTGGGCTCGAACTCAGAACCTTCTTGCTGTTAAGCGACAGTGCTAACCACTACACCACTGTGCCACCCGTGCCATTGTAGTAGTAATGCACAAATGAATGTGTGTGTGTGTGTGTGTTAAAATGAGATTAAATTAACCCTGTTTTGGGTGTTAGTGAGTGAGATGAGATCTGATAAGCATATCATATATTAACCTTTCTCCTCTTTTATTTAATTAATTCTCACACACACACACACACACACACACACACACACACACACACACACACTTCAAGGGAAGTGTGCCACCTGTCAAGCCCCCCACATTGGGCCGTGTTTAATTTACAGAGCACTTTCTCTGTATGCTGCATGTGTGTGTGTGTGTGTGTGTGAATTCTTGTAGCATTTGGATCTGATCACTTCCCATGAACTCATCTCTCTAAGAGCTCGAGCAGCTGCTGACGTTCTGATTCCTTCCGAAAAGCTCATGATCAAGCATCCTTCAGGGGAGCATGTAATCTAGTGCACTTCAAACCGATCTCATCCCCTTCCTCATCCCCACTTCCAAGTGTGCGAGCGAAGTGTCTACTCTGAAAGCCGATTGTGTTTTAATAAAGTTCATTAGAAGGGGGAGGGAGCTAATCCTGCACTAATCTCTCCCAGACCCTGAGGAGAGCAGGATTACTCACCCACCATAATCCCAGTGAAATTATTGAGATTTAACCTGCACTGAGGAGCAGATGGCTGCATGCAACTCGGCCCCTAAACCCTCAAAAACAAAATGAGATGCTGCCTGCCTTCATGTTCTTTCCAACAATACGATTGTAACCATCTGAGTATTAATACAGCAGCACTGCTGAATTCTGGACTCTGATTGGTCAGAAAGGAAGGCGTTGATTAATTTTCTATAACAGCAGCTCTGACAGTAGTGAAGCTGCACATCACAGGATTATCTGCATTAATGCACTCGTTCTAATACTTTATCATTTCATTCACAGGGACGTACACAGTAAATGTTCCATGCAATCGGATTAAAAATCGTGTGTAATTGTTTGTAATTGTAATATTTATGGAAGGAGTCTCCAGTATCAGTGAGAGTCAGTCAGAGGTAAAGCTTCCAGACAGAGTAGTCTACAGAAGCTGAAAAGAGAAAAAAAAAGAAAAGCTAGTGAGGACACGACTGTTTATAGCTACTGAAATGTAAATGAAACTTGCTTTGCACCATTAATGTAACTATAAATGGATAAAAAATGGAATAAACAGGTTTATGAACTATAAAAAACTTTCAAGCTAAAATAATCTACAAAAACTAACTTTATATTGAAATTGTTTTGTCAGAGATCTTTGTCTGGCTCAAGCAAAATGCAACTCTTAGATCAGATTGAGATGATTAGAAATTAATTTATAATTAATACAATTTACAAATTAATCTATTATAAATAAAAGTATTACAGTAATGCTACTTTTTCTGTCCATCATCATATTTAAATGTAAAGTTTGTCAGCAGTCACTTTGCTATCAATTGTTGCTTCACTGATGTTAAAATTCCAAAGAACCAAGAAATGCAGGTACAGTAAATGCTATACGTAAAGCTAATTAACAACAGCTAATTACACAAAAACTCAAACAAATTGTTTTGATAAGATTACACAAATTAGCATGCTAACTGCAAAACAAAGGGTTAGCAAACTGAATTTAGCTCTGAGTGAGAGAAAAAGATAGATAGAGAGAGAGAGAGAGAGAGAGAATCCAATGTACGCTTCAGCAGTCATATTTTTAATTTCAGTTTAATTCTCCAAAAATATTTAAATGAATGTATATTAATTAAAATCAGCGTATGGATCATTAATGATGTAGGGATAGAAATTAAAATAAAGTTTTCCCTCCAGAATGAAAGCTTTAATCATTTAAAACCATTGAGATAGAAATGAAAGAACTTAATTTGTTGTGTGTGATTAAAATATTCATATTAATTTTACTGAGGCAGAATGTTTAGTCATGGTTTATTTGTTGCAGATTTATTCAGAATGAAATAGATTTTATTTGTGGTTTCATTAAACAATAAATCCACCTGCCGAATATCGTTTAGGTTCTCCTCATGCCATCAAAACAGTGCCGAGCCTCAAGGCCTAGACTCCATGAGACCTCTGAAGGTGTGCTGTGGGATCTGACACCAAGACGTTAGCAGCAGATCCTTTAAGTCCTTTAAGTATGTTGCGGGTGGGGCCTCCATGGATCGGACTTGTTTGTCCAGAACATCCCACAGATGCTGATCAGATTGAGATCTGAGGAATTCGGAGGCCAAGTTCAAGAGAACTTTGAACTCTTTGTCATGTTCCTGAACAGTTTCTGCAGTGTCCCAGGGAGCATCATCATGGCTGAAAGAGGCCACTGATATGAGGGAGTACTTTTGCCATGAAGGGGTGAGCTTGGTCTGTAACAGTGTTTAGGTTGGTGCTACGTGTCAAAGTAACATCCACATGAACACCAGGACCCAAGGTTTCCCAGCAGAACATTGCCCAGAGCATCATACTGCTTCCGCCAACTTTCCTTCTTCCCATAGTGCATCCTGGTGCCATCTCTTCCCCAGGTAAGTGATGCACACACAGCCATCCATCCACATGATGGAAAAGAAAATGTGGTTCATCAGACCAGGCCACCTTCTTCCATTGCGCAATGGTCCACTTCTGATGCCTGTTGTAGGTCTTTCAGTGGTGGACAGGAGTCAGCATTGTCGCTCTGTCTGGTCTGCAGCTTCATATGCAGTGAGACACTGTATGTTCTGACTCCTTTCTATCAGAGCCAGCATTAACTTTTTCAGCAGGTTGTGCTACAGTTGCTCTCTGTGGATTTGGACCAGACAGGCTCGCTTTCACTCCCCATACATATCATTGACCCTTGGGCGTCCATGACCTGGTTCACCAGTTGTCCTTCCTTGGACCATTTTTGTTAGGTACTAACCACTGCATACCAGGAACACCCCACAAGACCTGCTGTTTTGGAGATGCTCTGACCCAATTGTCTATACATCACACTTGCACATTTCTCCTGTTTCCAACACATTAACTTCAAGAATCGACTGTTTATGAAATATGCAAACAAACAGAGAATCTGTGATTTTTATTTTTTATTTTTATAAAACAAATCCCATGTCAGCTACTGTTATCACTTGTGGGCATGGCCTGTCCAGGTTATTTTTAAAAATACCAATAGAATGGGACGAGCCAAATTATCTATAGTTCACTATATACAGTATATATTATATGCACATTACTTCTTATATAAAACATATGTCAGTATTGTAAGAAATTCAGAATGAGGGTTATGCAAATTAGGACACATCATAATTCATTTGCATAAATTTGAGGAAAACTCAATGTTGCTTTGTCACTAATGGCAAATTTTTAAATATTTAAAAATTGTAATTTTTTTGATAGAGATTCAATATTTCCTACAATATAATTTATAATTTACACAACATTTTTATTGCTATTATTAATTTGAACATATTGCATCATTTGTCATTTTGTGAGCCACTTTAAAATGGATATGAAATAGATGAGTCGTGCTGTACAAACAAACAAATATTATTGTTATTATTCCACAAGAAAACATGATGAGTATTATCGCCTAAGAGAATGTGTCTTCATACAAGACACTTATGTGTATGTATATGAGACTTTATGTGTGTGTGTGGTCTGAAAGCGTGATCAATAGGTTAGTGTGCCGTCTCAGCAGGGGTGTGGGATTGAGGTTGTTATAAAGATAATAGATGAGGCTGACAGACAAAACGCCCCCTTCGCACGCACACACACACACACACACAGTACTGACTGCTCTCAACCCCTCACACCACACGCCACTCTGCCGTTCCTGTGTGAGCGACTGCACACACACACACACACACACACACACTCTCTGCATACTGCATTTCTCATAAGTCATATATCACTCAAGGGAGAGAAAACACACACACACACACACTAGCTGAGTATACACACAACATTAACTAACACTTGACAGACTGTTTTCTGTGATTGATGGCCAAATAAACTCTGTATGTCTTTTACTGGAGTTTTTATTAAAATGTTTATTATATTTCTTATTCAGAAAGTTCTACGTCTCATCACTTAAATCTACAAACACTTGCTCAAACTTTTTGTCTAAATGACAGTTTGTTTAACTTGATATGAGTAAATGGATGTCAGGGTACGTTTCATTATCCGTGCTCCTATGTGACATCACACTGTACAGCAGCGGCCATTTTGAGAAGTGAATAAACGACTGCCTGTGTCACTGTTATTGACTTCGTGCTTCATTAATCAGATTTCATTTTCATTTATACTGATAATTCATTGACATTTAACAAGCAACAGTGCAGCAGATCCTCATTGTCATGCTACCTCAGCTAGCTAAGATAGCAAACTAGCTACGTCATGGAATATTAGCGGAAGTTAGTTAACAGAAGCAAGAATTGAAATTTGGTTATTTTAGCTACATAAGTAGCTTTCATGATTAATTTTACAACACATCTGAGGGAAACATTGATGTTCTAGATTGTTCTGTCATGTTTTTACTCTTACTTTGTCTTTACCATGTGTGTAATTAGCTGCATGCTAGCTAGATGAAATGTAATTTGATCATTTTAGCCACACAAGTGCATTTCATTATTAATCTACCAAAACATCTGAGGGAAACGGTGATGTTCTAGATTGTTCTGTCATGTTTCTACTCTTACTGTGTCTTCACTACGTGTGTATTTAGCTGCATGCTAGTTAGATGAAATGTAATTTGGTCATTTTAGCCACACAAGTGCGTTTCATTATAAATCTACCAAAACATCTGAGGAAAACGTTGATATTCTGGATTGTTCTGGCATGTTTGTACTCTCACTGTGTCTTTACTATGTGTGTATTTAGCTGCATGCTAGCTAGATGAAATGTAATGTGATCATTTTACTCACCCAAGTACCTTTCTTTATTAATTTTACAACACATCTGAGGGAAATGTTGACGTTCTGGATTGTTCCATCATGTTTCTACTCTGAATATGTCTTTACTACGTGTGTATTTAGCTGCATGTTAGCTAGACGAAATGTAATTTGGTTATTTTAGCCAAACAAGTACCTTTCATTGTTAATCTACCAACACATCTGAGGGAAACATTGATGTGCTGGATTGTTTTGTCATGTTTCTACTCTTGCTGTGTCTTTACTATGTGTGTATTTAGCTATATCCTAGCTAGATGAAATGTAATTTGATCACTTTAGCCATACAAGTGTGTTTCATTATTAATCTACCAACACATTTGGGGAAAACATTGACGTTCCTGATGGTTCTGTCTTGTCTCCATGCTTACGCTCTCTAAAAGACTCTCTAATGGCTACACAATCATTAGCAACAGTCATTAACTAGCCTATGAATCCTAACACACACTCATGATAATCACGCACTCAACTCTCTTTCTGTATTTTCTTTTGGTCATTCCTTCCATCCTGCCTCTTTTATTACTTTCACTTTCTCTAATTATTCCCCTCTCTTGCTCTTTTTTCTTTCTGACACACACACACTTGGCACGTGCACACACACACACACACTTCAGTCACTCTCAGGAGAGCTGTCAAAGGAACAAAGGGGCTAAAGAGGGTTACACACTGCCCAAGGATGTCATACCACACACACCCACACCCACCTACACACCCACACCCACACACACGCTGTGTTAACCGTGACAGAGATTAAAGAGTGCCCTGTGTGTGTGTGTGTGTTCCACCTGCTGCCACAGACGTTTGGGGAATTCAGACCACGCAGTCAGACACTGTTGCCATATCAATTATCAAGCAGCAGAAATGTGTCCCCAGGGAACACACACACAGCGGGAGTGACATGGTCTCAGAGGAGGACTCACTCAGATTGTTTATATTCATGAGTGTGTAGAGGAGCAGATGCAGTGAAATCACTCACACTTCACTGCAACAAGTGAATTAAATGAGTGCGATGAGATCTGACACCTGTGTCACAAATTCCTCCCTATTCCCTACTCCCTATTCCCTAGTCCCTTCTCCGGATATTCATGTGCACTATGTAGAGTTAAGTTAAGTGAGCAGTGGGGATTTCATACTGGCATCAATATACAACCCTCAGGTTTAACTACAAACTTAAGCATTGTTCAGAAGTTATGTGAGAGTTCAGAATAAGAGGGCGGAGCTTGTCTGAAACAGGGGTGTGTCTAAATTACACAACTTTTCTTGTGTGATACACAATTGTGTGTATGTAAATATGAGTATATATGACTGTGTGTGTGTGTGTGTGTGTGTGTCACACACATGCCATCGAATAATTACCTTCAACATGACAGCGTGTGGAACACAGTGGACAGGAATGTTACTCTATCTGAGGAACATTTTTTACAGATGTGACATGTGGCATACCATATGCACAAATTTTTATATTCATGTTTGCAGATTGTTGCCATGGTTACAATTAGCTAGTTAATTTAAAGCAACATATAAGTTTGCTTACGAGCTAGGGTAATTTATAAGAACTAACTCTACGTTATTTCTGTGTTCCCAAGGACATTAATTCCCAGAGTAGTACATTCATGGTGTCCAATATTCCAACGTTTCTATAATACTAGCATCCAACATTCCCAAAGCCATTTATTCACAGGGTCCGTCATTCCTACATTTCCAGGTTTCAACATTCCTACATACAAACAACATACAATGAAATAAACACTAACTTACAGTGGTGCTTGAAAGTTTGTGAACCCTTTAGAATTTTCTATATTTCTGCATAAATATGACCTAAAA
>JAPEKL010000002.1:63748727-63759354 GCA_028877455.1 Bagre pinnimaculatus
TGATGATGTTTTTGGTCATATTTATGCAGAAATATAGAAAATTCTAAAGGGTTCACAAACTTTCAAGCACCACTGTAAATAACAGTATTACAGTTCTAACTGTCTGATGACCTTAATCTCTGTATTGACTTCCTGTTTCTCTCTCTCTCACACACACACACACACACACACACATTCAGTGCACTGCGAATTAGGTAAATTCCCCATGTTCTGAGCTTCTTTGTCCCTGAGGTTCTAATTGTTTCTAGATTATTTATTCCCTAAATTCCAGATGTTTATCACTGTCCTCTACATTCCAGATGTTAGTTTTCAGTGTTCTTGTTCCACAGTCCTGAGTTTCTTTATCTAGTTTCCAAGTCTTCTCTAGTTTCCAGAGATGTTCCTGTGTTTGTTTTTCTCAAAATTCTCTGTGTTTGCAGATTCATTATTCCGTAATGTCCAGATGTTTCTGGAGTCTTTGCTCCCCAGTTTGTATTGGTTTCTAGTTTTTGTTCCTTAGTTTCCAGATGTTCGTAGGTTCAGTGCTCACTAGATCCAGATGTTTTTAGATTACTTTCCCTCCTAGTTTCTACATCTTTCTAATTTCTTTCTTCTTTAGTTTCTGTATTATTTTTCCTCTGGTCTCTGAGGCTTTGCAATTTGTTTGGTTGCTAGCCTTCACAGTTTTGTTGTTTTCACAAGTCTTCAGATGTTGCTGGAATTTTTGTTTGCTAGCTTCCAGATGTTCCTGTATCTAGTGCTCATTAGGTTCCAGCTATTTCTACATTCAATATTCTCTACATCCAGATCTTCCTAGATTAAGTGTTCACTCGTTTCCAGATGGTTCTAGATTCAGTTTTCTTGAGGTCCTAGATTCAATGTTCTCTAGCTCCAGCTGTTTCTAGGGTCAGTGTTCTCTAGTTCCAGATGTTCTCAGATTCAGTGTTTTTATATCTGTTTCTATATTATTTCCTGTTTATCATTTATTTCTAATTGCTCTCAATTTTTTCTCCCTTTGTTTCCAGATGTTCCTTGATTACTTGTTCCCTCATTCTCAGATGTTCTTTGATTATATTTTTCTCTAGTTTCCAAGTGTTTCAAATTTCTTTGTTCCCCAGTTTTCAGAAGTGAGTTTGCTGTTTATTACTGGTTTCCAGATGTTCTGAGATTCTTTGTTCACTAGTTTTTGGTTTTATTTGTTGACATGATGTAAACATTTCTGATCCGGTTATCATTGTGTGAGTGAGGAGTGATTGGTTTTGGGGCTTAAATACACATTTCGGACATTTGAAGTGACTCCATGCAGTGCAGACAGACAGACATAGAGACAGACAGAGAGACAGGCAGACAGACAGGCAGAGATAAAAGACTGCAATATCTGGTGTAGATGATGATCTGGGAGTCTGTGAATGAATTCTCCACAGATTGTGTATAAATGTGGTTTTCAGTCATCAGTTTGCTCTTTACAGAAACTGGTCCAAGTTCATGAAGCGTTCTTAAAGGATCCGTTATTTTTGGAATCATTAGAAACGGAACAGAACCTCGGAGTTAATCTCAGGAAGCTGGATGAAGTGCACACTTGGCCTGAGTCCCAGTGGAGAACTCTGTTCCACTGCAGGAGGTTTTTAAACAAATGAAATGAATTGAAAATGCAATGTGGAATTGATGTGACTGCGCTGGCGGAATATTAACACACACACACACACACACACACACACACACACACACACACACACACACACACACACACACAGGAAATAGCGTTTCTCCAAAATGATCTGACTTTAATGTCTCAGGGCACAACAGCAAAAAAAAAAAAAAAACAGATAAATGATGCGTTTCATAATTTTTTTAAAGAACTTTTTGAAGCTAAATTTACATGCAGTTCAGACGAGCACACGTTTGATTCTTTACTGAAGGTATGCGGCAAATGCAGCTAACATTATAGCTACCTGTTTAGCAGTGTGCACTAAATCTGCATGTTTGTCATCCAACCATTCTTTTGTCACTCTTTATGCCCTAGAGTCCTATCCAGATGTTCCCTAGATTCCAGATGTTCCTAGATTCCTTGTTCCCTAGATTCCAGATGTTCTTAGGGTTCATATATTCCTAAATTATACAGTATGTTCCCTAGATTAGCAGTATTCCTATTTTCCAGATGTTCCTCATTTCTTTTTTCTTTCCAAATTCCTGGATTATTTGTTTTCTATTTTACCAGAATTCCCTTTTCCCCTAGTTTCCAGATGTTCCTAGTTTCCAGATGTTCCTGTTTTCCTGCTAGTTTCCTTCTGTTCCTAAGTTTTTTGTTCCCTAGTTTATCACTATTCCTATTTTCCAGATGTTCCTAGGATATTTGTTCATTTTTTCCCTATCCTCTGTACATTTGGTACCGAACTTCCAGAACTTTCTCATTTCATTAGGGCCCAAGCACCGGAGGGTGCTGCACCAAGGTATAAGACCCTATTGTTTTCCTAAGGATTTGTCTTCTTCTTCTTCTTCTTCTTCAAGACTTGGCCATTTTTGAGGTGGTTCCCATGGGCAAAAACTCATGAAATTTCGTACACAATAAGTCCTGGCCACCACTACTCAGGGATAGAGGCTTGATCCCAGGTGTATCCGGGGAACTCCATAGCGCGCCCACATGTCATTGAGACTTTTGCCCGGTATATAGGTTCATCTATCTGTGTCAAATTTGGTAGGGGTGTGGGACGCCCCCAGATGAACAAAATTGTGATGTACATTATGTTAGCCACACTCAACAGGAAGTGAGTTATTTTTGGTTTTGTGCCTTTTGACACATGTTGCATTTTGATGTTCTCCTCCTTGGCGGTTTGTTGGATTCATACTGGATTTGGTATCCCAGAGGTGCTCGGGCCCTTTATTGCTGCTTGTGGCTATATTTATTCCTTTTTTCCCCTTTTTGTTCCTTAAGTTCCAGGTGTTATCACTTTCCTGTCATTTTTTTTGTTCTGTTTTGTTTCTGAGTTTCTTTGTTCGCTGGTTCTCTGAGTTTCCCAGACTTTTTAAATTTTCTGCACATTCTAGACAGACTTCTGTGTTCTCCAGTGTACAGTACTTTCCAGATGTTCCCAGTTTCCTTGTTTCTTATTTTCCTTGTATTTCCATTTTACATTTGTTCCATAATTTCCAGATGTTGATTTTGAGCTTTTGTATTGTCCCTTGTTTCTTAGTAAACTTAGTTTCCAGATGTTTTAAGTATTCCAGATGTTAGCTTTCCCAGTTTTTTGTTCCTCAGGTGTTCTTTGTTGTGCTCCAGTGTACTTTCTGTTCCAGAGCTTTAATGAGTTTCTGATTTTTTTTTTGTTCCTTAGTTTCCAGGTGTTCTTAATTTCCCTAATTGTCTCTTATTCTGTGTTTCAGTGACATGACAAACAGGAAGTAGAATGTTAGAAAGGATCATTTCATCTTTACAGCTATTTATTCTCTGATATCAGTCTTTGAATAAGTGACGCAGGACTCTTTTTTTTAAATCAGACTTTCAAATTAAACTTTAATTCACTTATTTAGGAACTTGTGTGTGTGTGTGTTTACAGATATTTTGTCTGTATTATTGTGATAAACCCACACTGATTGCCCGAGGGGAACCACCACACACACACACACACACACACACACACACACACACACACACACACACACACACACACACACTCCTGTTGTCAGGTTTTGACCCCTGTTCTTTTCACTCAGGAAAAATATAAGCTCATTTTTCCATCCCACAGTGAGATGTCACTATAATGATCCTACAGCACAGTGTGTGTGTGTGTGTGTGTGTGTGTGTGAGAAGGTGAATAATGCTATGAGTGTACATGAGCTCGTTAACAGCAGAACTGTAGTACGGCGTGTTGGTGTAAACGCTATTGATGTATTTAACGTGTAATGGCTTTTTTTTATCCTCAGTGGTTTTTTTTCTCACTGAGATTAATCAGCATTTAATTTGATGCTGAAGAAGGAACAGAGGCGCTAACGAGGGTCCGGTCTCAGCATCGTCATCCTCTCTCAGCCTCGTTATCCTTAAAGTGGTCCAGGTCACTGGCGTTACCATGACTACTGCATGCCTGATTGCCTCCAAAAGTGCAGGGATTTTAAAAAAAAAAGTTGAAAGCAGTTGACTGGGACTAGAGCAGCTTCACTTCTGACTCATCTTTATTTATTTAACTTTTTAATTAAAGAGCAGGTGCGAGGTTCGGTTCATATGGACCACATGTGGTGAGGTTCAGCACGCCATGGGACCCGAATCCCACAGAGCCCATGCCCCGCCTTCAATAAAACACCATAGACATCAGAACACAGTAAAACACTGATGAAAGAGCTCAGCCAGTAAACGGCCTCCTGACAGCACACTGGCAGATTAAACAAACAACTGTTTAGGCTTATTTTAAAAATAGTTTTTGTTCTCTAGTTTCCAGATGTTAGCGTCTTTGGTTTCTGGAATCCAGATGTTCCTCCTTGTTCTCAAGTTTCTTATTTCTCCTGTTTTTTTTGTTGTTTCTATTTTCAAGGCTTTCTTAGGTTCCAGATGTTTCCTGATGCTTTGTTCTATGTCTTTCAGATGTTCCTAGAGTCTTTATTCTATAGTTTTCCAATATTCCCAGTTTCTCTCTTCTCCAGTTTCCAGAAGTATTTAGATTCTTTGTTCCCTTGTGTTCTTATTTTTAAGACGTTAGTTTCCAGATGTTTCTTGATGCTTTGTTCCATAGTTTCCGTATGGTCCTATATTCTTTGTTCTGTACTTTCCAGATGTTTCTAGAGTCTTTGTATTGTATAGTTTCTAGACGTCATTTTCTGATGTTCGTAGTTTGTTCATAGTTTCCAGATGTTCTTAGAGTCTTATTTTCCCTGTTTTTCTGTTTCCTTGTTTCCAGGTTCCATATATTTTTGGTTTCCTCAGATGTTCTCTGGTCTTTCCAAATGCACCTGGTATTTTTGTTCCTTCGTTTCTGAATGTTCCTAGGATCTTTTGTTCCCGAGCTCATTACTTCCTTTGTAATTTTGTTCCCTAGTTTCTGTTCTGATCAGAATTTGCTACTTTGGACCAAAAGACCCCAAATACCTCAGAACCCAAATAAACACTCACAAACCCTGAAACACCAGTCAGCATCCTAACAGCTGGACTACACATTATAGATAACTTGTGATGAGCTCAGAAACCTATGCTGAAACACCAGTAGCCAGAGCTCAAACACCAATTAAAAAAAAAAGCATTCTCAAGAGCTCACCATTAATTAGAAAACGTCTCATGACCTCAACCACCAATAAAAAAAATAAAATAAAATAAAATAAAAACTCTCAAGCTCAAATGGCAATTTAAAAACCTCTCTGGAGCTCGCACATTAATTAGAAAATCACAAAGCCCCCCAAAAAGCCACTTAATACCTCAGAAATCCTGCAGTCACTCACTAAAAACCTCAAACATCAATCACATATCGTCTAAAACACAGCGAAACCAAACCAGACTTGTTGTCATGGCAACAAATCCATCAGCAGTTTGAAAGAACAGACAAATCAACAATGAAGTCCTGTGGCTTTCTGCCACAAAACGTTTGGTGTTGGAGGAGCTCTATGTGTCATTGGACTTTTTTAGGAGATGTTTATTGAACATTTATGGAAGGAGTCTCCAGTATCAGTGCTTTGTAACAATAATGTTGCTTTGCCAAGTTTCCCAACATGACCATCACACCCACATGTGGTTCTTCCCCAAACTGTTTCCAAAAACACAGTTGTATAGAACTCAGAGGCCCAAACCCGTTCCTGTTCATGACTATGACGATGCTCCTGTACACAAAGCACAGGAGCTCCACGGAGACATGGTGTGTGAAGGTTGGAGTGAAGAACTTGAGTGTCCTGCACAGAGCCCTGACTGAACTCAACCCCACTGAACACCTTTGGAATGAACTGGAACTGGAGTCTCCTCAGTATCATCACCAACATCAGAGACTGATCTCACTGATGCTCTTGAACACAAATCCCCTCAGCCATGCCCCAAAATCTAGTGGAAAGCCTTCCCAGAAAAGATGAGAAGAGAGAAGAGTGGAGCTCGTTATAACAGGAAAAGGGGAATAAATCTGGAATGAAATGTTCAGCAAGGACATATGGGTGTGAAGGTCAGGGGTGCACATACGTTACCGTTAGTTGTTCAATTTACAGTGCCTCATGTTTGCACATGAATATTGAGGTTTAATGATTTCCACATCTTTGGAGAATAAAAATCAAAGTTCTCCACAGTTCTAGAGTTTATTGCTTGGTTTTGTGCATTGAAGAGGAACTTCAGGAGGTTGATTTGTCCATTTTTAAAATAGTTTTTGTTCTCTATTTTCCAGATGTTAGTGTTCTTGTTTCCTGGAATCCAGATGTTTCTCCTTGTTCCAAAGATTCTTATTTCTTCTGTGGGGTTTTTTTTGTTGCTATTTTCAAGGCTTTCTTAGGTTCCAGATGTTTCTTGATGCTTTGTTCTATAGTTTCCAGATGTTCCTAGATTCAGGAGGTAGATTCAGGAGGTTGATGAAGTCCATTTGGAACGCAGATGGTCAGAGATGGATGAAGGTGCAAAATCCATTCAGAAGCACAAAAACCAATAAAATAATTATTTTAAAAATTACTATAATTTTAGTGATGATGCAAGAGCATGGATTGGGTTCACAGCCCAATATCACAAATCATCTCGCTGCTGTGTTTGGACGAGCCGTGAGAACCTCATGGGTCTTTTTTTTTTATTATGCTTTCTTACTCTCAGTTTCTGTGAAATTAATCAGACTCAGCTCAGTCCCATGGCTCCTCTCATACATGTGGAGACATGTACTGCATCAAACTACAGCGGAGGTATCCAAAATACCCACTCCATGTCCTGATGAGAACTTGTGGAAAGTTCTTCCATAACCCAAAGCAAGTGTTGGAATGTCTCGGTTCTGTTTGGTGTGAGGAACCTCATGTGCATTTTGTTTTTGGTAGAACATTTTTTTTAGTTCCAAGCTTTTAGAAAATAAAATGATACGTGCTATTTTTCTTCCATAACTCTACACGAAGGAATCTAACATCTAAACGATGCTGTAGGACCCTCAGGTTCCTCAAGAGTTCTTTGGAGAGTTTTGGGTCATCATGATCTTCCTAAACATGTTCTACATGCAACCTTCTGCTGTAAAACAGCCACTTTGTTTATCAGACTCCAAACATCTCCAACTTTCATTTGCTCTGTTCTCTTCCAAGGTGAAGGGTCCAATTCTAGATTTAGACTTTGAGACTTCTAAAGCATTTTCTTTCCCATTCAGATGAAATAAAACCTACTTTAATTTGGTACCAAAAGTGTAACGATGCTAAATTACTTTCAATCATGAGGCTTACAGTAATGTGTTCATCTCAGTTTCTCTAATGAACATTAATATCATTGTTATAAATCATGTTAATATTTCAGACGTGATGTTCGGGTCATTTAGAGCCGAGAGGAAGGAAGAGCAAATGGAAGGTGCAGATGGAGAATATGAAACAGAGAGGGGATGTTAACATCGTATCATCGTCATCATCATCATCATCATTAAGATGAAGGCTGGGGAATTTTCTGGTGAATTTTATAAACATACAGCTGTGAAGCACTGATGCGATTTGGGAATTCCTTTTTATAAATTGGAGAATTAATTTAATTTATTATTATTATTATTATTATTATTATTATTATTATTATTAAATCAAATTTAATTGATTCATTATTTATTCCATTTTAATTGAACTAAATATTTTCAATTAATTGAATTTTTTTATTTAACTTGATTTCATTTTTAATATGCTTTGTAAAAGTAAAACTTTATATTATTGCAATAAATAAATGAGGGGGCGGAGTTATGGGCAGAGATGTACCTCTGCATTCATTTGTGATGGAAAAAAAAATTCAACATCAAACTCATTTCTTCAATTATTCAACAGTTTTACAGAAAACAAAACGGTTCCTCAAGGCATCGCTGGAGAGTTGAATGCTCTCCGATATCTAAAGGGTTCCACGCAGCAACCTGCCAGGAAACAGAACCGCTAAAGGTTCTCGATTTAACCTTTTTTCCCCTCTGAAAGAGTATTTCTGAATCCTTTACTGACACTTCAGTGTTTTACAGAGGCATGATGGTTAATATTCACCGACTGACACCTGACTGTGATTCAGTGTCAGTGTGTGTCATCTTTGTTTCTGCTCTCAGCCAATCAGAACACAACAAGAAAACAAAGAACTCATATTAACAAAGCGCGTCATAATCGATGGAACTGAAAACAGTCGTGTTGTTTATGATGCATCGGTGGAGTTTATGTTCATGAATAATTGATGTTGATGTGATAAAAGGCGAGTTGTTCATCTCTCACACACACACACACACACACACACAAATAGATTATAAACGTCTGTCTGCACGTGACACACATTAGTCTGCTGTTCATCCGGAACCAGGCACAAATAACAGTTGCTATGACAACCACTCCAGAAAAAAAGTATTTATTTACCAGGTTATAATTCTGTCTATCTGAAGAAATGGTCACATGTGGAACCGTGATTCCTCAGTTCTCTCTCTGAAGGTTAAAGATTCTGTTCAGATCTTGAACCCGACAGCAGTGTTTCATTACCAGACAGAGTTCTGAACACTTTAGTGTTTAGCTAAACGCTAATGTTACCGCACGCTTCGACCGAACATTTCAACCCCACACTTCGACCGAATGTTTTAACTGAACACTTCAACCGAACGTTTTAACCGAACGTTTTAACCCCACGCTTCTACCGCACGTTTTAACCCCATACTCTGAATGAATGTTTTAACCCCACGCTTCAAACGAATGTTTTAACTGCACGCTTGTACTGCACATTTTAACCCCACGCTTTGACCGAATGCTTTAACCGCACACTTAGACTGCATGTTTCAACCAAACACTTCAAACGAACGTTTTGACTGAACGTTTTAAACAACCACTTTAATTGAATGTTTTACCCGAATGTTTTAAAAGAGCGCATTAAAAATCACGGATCCTCTCAGTATTAGCGAGATGATGCTTGTGTGAGATGGACTTAGAGCCATGTACAACATCATGCGCTTAAATATGATTTCTCTGAGATGTTTTGAAAAATTTTCCATTCTCATGGCCACACACACACACACACACACACACAGTATTTCAGACAGGTGTGATGTTTTTCTCCTGTTTCTGGCGACAGGAACACGCTAAAGCATCCAGAAACCTGTTCAGTTTTGTCCATGTGGGCTTTAAGTTGGGTTTTTATTAATTTATTTCTTTTATTTCTTTATTTGCTGAATCTCTCCCAGCTTGTCTGTGCTGCTGTGAAGAGGATGAAGGTCGCTTCTTTTATTCCCTGATGAAAAGTGGAGCCCTCGGTCTCAGTGCTCTTTCACACACACGATAAAAACGCAGCTCCATATCAGAGCTCCTGCTTTTGCGGCTCGGGTTTGTTGAGGTGCAGGATGTGGAACGGTTTGGCAATGTCATAGTGTTGGTGCTGAGTGATGCATTATATGCTGAGGTCTCTCTCTCTCTCTCTCACAGGCAAATTGGCAGATTCAAAAGGCAGAGTTCTTGTTATGTCTGTAATACTTGACTGGGTTTGTAATATTCTCTCTCTCTCCTCTTAAAATGAAACTGTCTGTGGTTATTGGTTTAGTATGATTTAAACTGTGACTAAATCTCTCATTTCTTCAGTCTTTCATAAAGCTATCGTTCTATTCTGTAATACTGGTCAGAGAAACATCTGAACCTTGTTTAGTTTCTGAAAGAACAGTTTGATGAGGAATGAAATGGACATATTTTTTTCTCAACACACCCCAAAGTGTAAAACTGCTCTGTGTGTGTGAAATGTCAGCGTCCTGGTGCTGTATAATGTGTGAACTCCCCCTCTCATGCCTTTAAATTATTAAAAACGGCTGATTTATTGACACTGCAGGCAATCACTGGAATCACAAATTTGATTCTGAGGGAAGAATTCCATTTTGAGTCCGTCAGTGCACGCACTGCTACCAGGAGACGACAGCACCGGACAAAACACAGCACAACCGGGAAGGACAGGACAGGACCGGACAGGACCGGGTGTGTTTGTAAATATCTCACTATAAAACCATCCAGTGCCTGTTTTGAGCCATCATCGATTTAAAACCTGTCACTGTTTGACGGATGTTCTGTTGAAGTTCTCGCCTTTCTAGCTGTCGTGTGATCGTGTCTTGGCGTGCTCACGGCTCCATTCAGCTCCACAGAGTTATTAATACACCTAGTCGCCAAAAACAAGAACTGCAATAAACGCTAAGTAAATGGAGGCCCATTGGGTCAGGACTCACACTGCCCCAAGCTCAGGGGAGGAGCTGTGGACAGGGTTGCCAGATTGAGCTTTTTACAGATCAGAAACCAAGATCTTGTTTGATAGCAAATAAAAAAAATTATATATGATAGCAAATAAAGTAATTTTTATTTACTTATTTATTTAAACAGTTATTCCCTGAAATCAAGTCATACATGAGCTGATAGCTGACGAGGTGCATAGCACCGAGTTGTCTACAAGTCAAGTCAACTTTATTGTCAAGTATGCTCTACATGCTCGACATACAGCACAGATGAAATTTCAGTCCTCTCTGACCCACGGTGCAAACAGGCAATGCAA
>JAPEKL010000002.1:63787200-63797812 GCA_028877455.1 Bagre pinnimaculatus
TGGAGGTGGGTTTGGTTTCTTATCTGTGAGGAGCGAAGGCCGGTGTTTCAACAGCTGGTCCAGACGAATAGCCAGTTTGATCAAGGCATCCAGTGAGAGGTTCTCATCCCTGCATGCCAGCTCACTGAGGATCTCAGGGCACAACCCCTGGCAAAAGACCGCTTTGAGTGCTGGGTCATTCCATCCACTGGAGGCTGCAAGGGTCCTAAAATCCAGGGCATATTCAGCGATGCTTCTAGTGCCCTGTGAGCTGGTGAGAAGGCTTTCCCCGACTTTGATTCCCTCGGCTTCATGGTCGAAAACCTTCTTGAAGAGGGAGAGAAACAGTTCATATAACCCTGTTGGCTTTCCACCTTTGTTCCAGACAGCCATAGCCCAGCGGAGTGCTTTGCCGGGGAGGAGAGACAGAAACTTAGCGATTTTATGTTCTTCTGGGATATTTGGCATGGTGGCGAAATACAAAGAGCATTGTAGCAAGAAGCCCTTACATGTGGTGGGGTCACCAGTGAACTTTTCCGGTGCGGGGAGTTGCAATGTCGGGTGAGGAGGAGATTTGGTGCGCGCTAGGAGGGCCTGCGACGTAACCGTCATTAGCTGCGCCATCCTGGTGTTGAGATCGGCAAGCATCTGTTGGTGTTCTCCTAGCAGTTGCCCTGGGCATTGAGAGCCATCTGCTTTTGATCCTCCTCTACATCCATGATGGCGAAGTATCCTGTGAGTACACAGGCACTTACGGATGTATGTGCAGTGGAAGACAGCTTTAGAATAGTGAACCAAGCCAAATCGAGAGACAGGAATCAAGGTCAGTAAACACACTAGGGTTGGGCGATCGGCAAACAGAATATCAGAGGTAAACCGAGATCAAGGAAACAAGAAACACTAGCAAAGGTCAGAATGGTAGAAAGACAGTCGGAGAGATAACAAGGCTTGGTGTGATCGGTGAACCGGAACGATACTTCGCATTGAGTGCTTGTGTGACTGGTGTTTATATACAGAGGCAGGTGATGAGGAAATGGATGTTAGCTGTGTGTTAGAAGGCGGGAGACAGAGAGCGCTGTGTGTTCTGGGAGTTGTAGTTTGAGCTGTCCATGTTTGTAGTCAGCTCTTCACCAGTGGGTTTACTGACCTGGAGTGGTATAAGAGGAATGAAACACTTCATGGCCTTGCTGTTATAGGAAAATAATTCTGCTTTGCGTTGGACTGTGTTACACGACCCCGGCATGGATTATTTTCCTATCACAGCACAGCCTGGAGTGTGTTAGAAGTGCCACTACAAAAACTTCTTGAAAAATACTCCAAATTGTTGAATTTGTATCCATCAACTAATTGTTAATGTTTAAGCATTTAAAGGTAATCGGTGTCTCTGTTCAGTCACGTTCATCATTTATCTGGATGTTTGTGAGGAAGGAAGTTTATGTAGCTGGATCTTTACTCATTTTACTGAGTTGCAGAATTATCGTGTGGTACAAACTTTTACCAGAATGAAGCAGAATTTCCTGAAATATCCCTGTCAGCTTTTCCATTTTTTCATGGTGGAGTGTGACATTTCGCTGACTCCAGGTGTCCAAATTGAGTTTAATCGCAGAGTTCAGAAGTGTGAGTCATTCCCTGGAGAGCTTCCTGAAGAGAACAGAGCCTCTTCTGTGCAGTGAGAAAATATCAAGTCATGAACTTTTCCTGGATTGATGCTGGAGAATCAGTAATGCCAAACTGTACAGCAGGTAGTTAGTTATTTAAATTGACACTTTATTTCTGCGATGAGGGAAATTCCATGGCCTTTTCAGTGTCACAGACCTGGGGTGAGTTTCCTGAAAGCCTCTTAACCCTAAGATCATCTTAAGTAGGAGAGAGAGTGTTCATTGTGCTGCTCGCTCTACCATTTAACAATTATCTTCATGCTACAATGCTTTTGGGAAACTCAGACCTGAGCTGTGTGACTGGGGCATTAGTGCAGGCCAGAGACACTGATGATACTCGGATATTACTGCATTATCTGATGGTCTGCAGTGACACACAGCTTTATCACCAGCTTCATTTAGCTGTTGTTAATCCGGGCGACTCTTACAGCTAAGAAGCTCTTCTGCACTGCACAAGCTGTTTTACTCAACATTAAAAGATGAACATTGTTACAGTGGTAACACGGTGCTGCTGAATCGTGGACTCTGATTGGTCAGAAGGTGTTTATTAATTCTCTGTAACAGCAGCTCTGACAGTAGTGCAGGTTTATATTAATGAAGATGGAACATTATTTAATCATTTCTGGAAGGAGTCTCCAGTGTCAGCGCTTTGTAACAGTCAGAAGTGAAGCTGTAAACATCTTCAAGACGGAGGAGTTTACGCTTCATTGTGGTTTCTCGGGAAAAAAACACAACAGGCTGCGTTATTACAGAACATTAAGTGTAATCATAAATGGATAAAAAAAGATGTGGTGTTCTTTAATAAATAATTAATTGTAATTGTTGATAAATTGCTGTGGTATAAGTGTATTAAAAAAAAACTTGAGACGACATGATGTTAGAGGAAAATAATCAAGAGAAGAATGATGAACTCTGTCCATGGTGCTGAAGCTGACGACGACGTCTTATGCAGTCGTTTAGGAATCGCGTCCCGTCATAAAAATCTGTGGCATCATCTTTTTTTTAAAAAAAAAAAATCATAGTTGCAGCTTCACTCATGGTTTCACAGTTTATCAGTAAAAATATATTTTTGTTTTTTGTTTTAACTTGAATTATGAACCATCAAACATTTAGATTTTTTTTATTTATTTGATGTTTGTTTGTTGAGATGGAAAACAAAGAGTTATCACTATAAAACAGTCATGTGCTTTATTATTCAGTCTCTACACCAATCAGAAGTCTGATCATTCAGCAACAGGTGTGTGTGTGTGTGTGTGTGTGTGCACTCAAACTTTTCATGAACTCGGACTGTATATAAACTAGTAGAAAGGTAAAATACTGATTAATTTGTAAAGATTGCGCAGTTAGAGTTAAAGACTCTCAGCACCTCCACTGTTCATGTCACCAAACACCACATCCCTGTTTCCTGTCTACACTTATAGAGTCAATTTGAACGTCCTGGTGTGTGTGTGTGTGTGTGCGCGTGTGTGTGTGTTAAATTAGCCTGAGTGGCATGTAAATTTGAAGTGTGTCATCACCCATCTTTCTCCGAACACAACAGTGAGGTTTTGCTAATGGCTGTGTAATAAATCTGGCGCTGAACGAAACACAATCTGTCACTCAGGAGACTTGAAGACAAACATCTCAGTGTGAGTCATGAGAACGTGTGAGTGGAGATGAATCTGTTCACTGTCTGTGGTAGTGGTGGTGGTAGTGATGATTGTGGTGATGATGATGGGAATGTTGATGTTAATGATATTGATAGTGATGGTGAGGATGATGATGGTAGTGATGATTGTGGTGATGATGATGGGAATGTTGATGTTAATGATATTGATAGTGATGGTGAGGATGATGATGGTAGTGATGATTGTGGTGATGATGATGGGAATGATGATGTTAATGTTGGTGATGGTGAGAATCGTGATGATGTTAATGATAGTGATGGTGATGATGATGATGTGCCATCAACAGAGCAACAGGTAGTGTTAGAGTTTAAAATAGTGTGTTTGTTGAAATTTTGCTTTCTGAGATTTTCTGGATGTTATGAAAACTTTTTTTTTTTTAAATATTTATAAACATTCATACATTTCTACAGCACCTGTGCCATTTAAAAAAAAAACTGTGTCAGTAATGTTAGTTTTTGGCAGAGCCAGTGTTTTCTTTCATACATGTGTGTTTTGTTTAATCCAGCTGTGTCTCTTGTTGATCCAGGTGTCTGTGTTATTGAAACCAGGTGTGTTTTGTCAGCTCAGGTGTATGATCTTGGTGTGTGTAATTGGTCCAAGAATATATTTCACATTTTATATTTGCAGATGTGTGTGTGTGTGTGTGTGTGTGGTTCAAGTGTATTTTGTTTAATCCAGATATGTTTTTGTTTCCCCAGTTGTATGTTTTGTTTGGTCTAATGGTGCTTTATTTAAACCAGATGTGTGTTTTCTTTGCTCCAGCTTGTTCTTGAGTGTTTACTTCATTTAATCCCAGTTTATGTATTTCTTAACAATATGTGTGTCTTTGTTCAGGTGTGTGTGTGTGTGTGTGTGTGTGTGTGTGTGTGTGTGTGTGTTCTTCAGTCTAATGGATTTAGTCCAATCCACTGGCAAAAATAATGGAACATGAAAACAAAACCACAACATGTCCAATAATTACACATCAAACTCAATCCAAAAGAGCAGAACCCCAAGTGTGGCTATAAAATCCTCCATGCAGTTCTCAGATCAGTATTGTGGCTCTAGAACTGTCACTGCAGCTGTAAAATCCTCTGTATGCTTCTTGAATCCTTGTGTGGTTCCAGTCTCCCCAGTGTGGATTACTCAGTGTGGTTTCATAATCCTCAGTGCGGTTTGAGAATCCTCAAGAAAATCCTCAAGGCAGTTTTAGAATACTTAGAGTGGTTCTGCAGTCATCGGTGTACTAGAACTCTCTGTCTGGTTCTAGAATGGGCGAGTACATAGAACTGTGGACTGTAGAATCCTCACTACTTCCCTAAACTCTTTCATGAGGCCCTAAAATCCTCCACATGGTTTCATAATCCTCAATCATCCTGGAATGTGGTGATTGAGGGAGATACAGTTATGGAACCAAGGCAAGTGAAAATGTGGGCGGAGTCACTGTTGGACTGTAGAAAAGTTGTTGAAGAGGAAAAACACATTCACATTCATGTTCTTTTCTCTTTTTGTTTTTCTGTCTGGCTCTACTGTTCTGTCTCTCTTTCTGTGGGTTTAAAAATAACAGTGGAGACGGAACACAGTGCCATTTGCATCTATACCATTTATGTGTTTTTATTTTCTCTCCTAGCCACGTGTGTTTTTTCCATCATCGCTTTCTTCAAACCTTGTTACAGGACGGTGAACATGAATCATACGATCTAATTCGGCACACGCTCAAAGACACACACAGACAGAGACAGAGATGGGAAAATAGAGATGCAGCGAGACGAAAAGGATCAAAAGGTAAAAAGGAAAGAGAAGAAAATCAATAGAGTGCTGAACCAATGCGGTCCTGGGATTCACACAAAAATAACACAGTTGCATAAGAACAAATCTCTCTCTCTCTCTCTCTCTCTCTCTCTCTCTCTTCTTCACATGTTTTTCATCTCATCTCATCTCATTATCTCTAGCCGCTTTATCCTGTTTTTTTTTTTTAATTATTCATGGCCTAAGATGAAGCTCCGCCTCTCCAGAGGAAGGTCTTAATGTAATTGACATGATCAATTATTGAGTGTGAGCTCAGTGGGGAATTTCCCTTTTTTTGCTCCCTGGTGGGAATCAGAAAAAACAACAGCTGCTTCCCCAACCCCACCACCACCACCATCACACACACACACCACCACCACACACACACACACACACACACACACACACACACAAGCTGTGCTTCGTTCTGTTTCAGTACCTGCTACCTGTCTCAGAAAAAGCAGCGTTCTCAAATTAGTTGTCGGCTGTGTTCCCAATGAGACAGGCCTGAAAGTGTGCTGATGATGATTAAGCATGCTTCCTACCTAGGGAGCCTATTGTGCACTATGAAGGCATGCTGTCTATCCATAGTGCATGCTGATTTTACAGTATGTGTAAGTCATTCTAGAATCCTCGCTCCAGGTCTTTAATAATCATTGTGGTTCTAAAGTACTCACTACAGATCTACAATCCTTACTGCGGTTCTAGAATCCTCATTGCAGGTCTGGAAACCTGACTGTGAGTCTGAAATCGTTGCTTCCAGGCTAGGTCTGGAATCCTCACTGTGGGTCTGGAATCCTCGCTGTGGGTCTGGACTCGTTACTGCGGGTTTAGATTCCTTACTGCAGTTGTGGAATCGTCAGTGTAGTTTTAAAATACTCTGTGTGGCTCTGGAGTCCTTTATGTGACTCTAGAACACTCAGTGTGGCTTTATAATCCTCAGTGCCAGGTTCTAGAGTTGATAAAGTTGCAGTAACTGTAGAGCTCTAGAATTATCACTGCAGTTCTAGAACCCTCTGTGTGTTACTAGAATCATAACTGGGGTTTTGTGGAATGTCTGATTTACCTCGAGTCATTCCTGTCACCGCAGAATATAGTGTTATTTCAGGATGTGATTTCTCAGTGTGGTTCTAGGTTCCTGAGTTTGGCTCTAAAAGTGCTTCCATGCACCTGTGTGTTTACACCTTTGTGTTTATTTGTGTTGATTAAACAGAAATGGAACCCAGAAAGCTGAACACACACACACACACACACACACACAGTGCAGTGAATGTGAGATGTAGAACCTGTGAACCCGTGAAGTGGATAAACAGAACATATAATGAAGGGGAGAACCGGAGTGAGTGTGCCTGATTGGCTGGTGCTCTTTTGATGATGTCATCATGTGAAGCCCTAGAATATTCAACAGCAGCTGATTAACACACACCCCTCTCTCTCTCTCTCTCTCTCTCTCTCTCTCTCTCTCTCTCTCGCTCTCTCTCTCTTCCTTTTATCTTTTCCCAAATTCTATTTTTAGGCCAGTGTGATATCATTACGTTAATAATGGACGGGGGTGAGAGCCTGTTGCCACAGATACCACTCCGTCTGTCTCTCTCCAAAATGTTTAAGATGATCCTAGAGCTCTCGCTGTTCTCTTCTGTCTTACTGTTTACCTGTCTCACAATCTCTCACTCTAAATCTGTCCAACTGTTAATCTGTCTCACTATTGACCTGTCTCACTGTTTACCTGTCTCACTGTTAATCCGTCTAACTCTTAATCTTTCTCACTGTTTACCTGTCTCACTATTAATCTGTCTCACTATTGACCTGTCTCACTATTAATCTATCTCACTGTTAATCTGTCTCACTGTTAATCTAACTCTTAATCTTTCTCACTGTTTACCTGTCTACCTGTTTAGCTGTCTCACTATTAATCTATCTCACTCTTAATGTCCTGAATTTTTTTCATCTCACTATTTATGTCTCACTGCTCTGTTAATCTGTCTCACTGTTTAACTGTCTCTCTCACACCCTCTTCTAGCTGGTGTCAGTTAATATTTGCGAGTTCAAAACACCTGTGCAGGTCATTTCATCTTTTTTCATCATTTCATCTTTTCACCTTGAGTGTTATTGTGGAGTAAAAGAAGGCTGCTGTTTTGTGCTATCTGTGAGTGATAAGTCGTACAAGAGTCCTCTGATGTTAAAGCAGATACGCAGAACCTTTATTTTTAAATACATTTCTGAGTGGATGGTATCTTCATCCTTGACTCTTGTATGCTGCATAAATGGGAATAAAATAAGTATATTTTTGAGAGTTAAAATCGACCACAAAGTTGTGATTGGCGCTGCCCCGCTGAGCCAGCCAGCCCTGAGTGCGTGACTTCACAACGGGAACCGGTTTTAAGGTCGAGGCCTTTGACAGCTATAGACCAAAGTCATATCAATAACAATTTATGGTGAAAGTAAGAAATAGCGTTACCAACTCGCTCAACTAAGACTGATTTGACTGAGTCGGCGCTTACCCGTCTGTGTTCTCACTTCTTGAAGGCCGATCTTGTGGCAGATTGTTTTGAAACAATCTGACTTTCAGTTGTTCGTTCAGTTCTCTGTTCATTCACTTCTTCCACGTAAGGGCGAGATGGCAGCAATATCCAGTGAAAAAATCAGACAGCTGCCCCACTCATTCTCTATTTTCTCCATACTGTGTATTCTGCCATTATTGCTGGGCTCAGGCAATTACTAAAACCCGGGACGGAATGGGATGTCACTAGTTTTAGCAACAACTGTGGGGTGGTCACTGCCCGAGCAATAATATGTCACGTCCCGTTCTGTCCCGGGTTTTACCAACAACCGGGAGAACTGGTGCAACTAAACTAACTTTCCTTTTTAAAAAAATAATAAATGCAATAAATACTTTCCTTTTCTTGTAGTTTTCTTTTTCTTTACTTGTTGATACTGCACCCTCTTTCAATACGGGCTTATAGCCAACGCTCCTCAACGGATCAGAGGTCTCGTACAAGTCTTCAGTAAAATGTGCAGAGCAGGGGAGAGACCACTTCGTAGGTGCCCAATGTGCTCGTGAACTTCTCGCAAAACGCATCCAAATCTTTGCAGTTTGAACATTCTTGGGCAATGAATGCAACGTAAATCCACCTTCTGTTGTGTTGCTGCGCCGGCCAAAAACACATCTACACAGCATGGCGATAAATTCGCTCAAAATGGAGGATCGGAGTTGCAGTCAGCGCTGTGTTTTAGTATAGCGGAAATGGCGATGAGACCGATAGACTTCCTGCTGTGACGTTACGGACGTCAAGGTCATTTACTCAGACCGCTACCTATATGAATCACTTTAATCATAAAAATTACTATATTAGATTTATTGTTAGCACTTAAAACTATTCCTGTACCATTCTTGAGGTCTCAAAGCATTTATAAACGAAAGTGAGGCCATGGCTCTGCGCATATGCTTTAAGTTTCAGATATCGTGGTGGTGTAATATCATGTAGGGACGATGATATTGATATATCACTCAGGCCACGCCCTCTGGAGAGTTTTAGAGTGTAACAGAATCACACAAGTCTCTTATTTAAAGCATGTGAACTTCTGCACATCACACCTTTAACTTCCTGCCACTTTTACCTGTTAAATCTTTTATGACTAATGCCATCTGTCCTACTGTAAACCTTTAAGACTGTAATGAAGCAGAAAGCTCTAGATTTCCCACGGTATTCTGTAACAGATTTTTATTGTGCTGTTATTTATTACAGCTAATGAAGTGATAATCTGACTGAATTAAGGACTTTGCATTTTTCATCACCATTGTTTCTGTTCTGGAGGTAGATCTGTGTGTGTGTGTGTGTGTGTGTGATGGTTTTCAGTATGTTATATTTCCCTTAACTTCTCTTCCTCACGCCGTTCGAGTACATGATCTTAGCCACCATCATCGCTAACTGCATCGTTTTGGCTCTGGAGCAGCATTTACCTGGAGAGGACAAGACGCCAATGTCAAAGAGGCTGGTGAGAACACACACACACACACACACACACACACAGACACACACAGTGAAGCAGGGATGTCCCACATGGTGTCTGTAAGCGAAGCAACACTACCGCAGTGTTGTGATTCTCTTCACCTCCACTTTGTCTGCTGCTGGAAGAAGCTTAAAAAAGAATGTTCTTAAAATGACGTGCAAACTTCATAACCCCCCCCCCCCCCACACACACACACACACACACACACTCACTGACGTAACAGGGTTTACAGAGGATTGTGTCTTATGGAATAAGCAAAATAACACATCAGCTTTGTGTGTTTGTCTTAATGAATATGCAGTTTGGTGCATTTTGTCCTTAAAACTGTAAAATAGTGGGCGGAGTCAGGCTGTGCTTCGACATAAAAGTTTTAACTAGTATGTGTTCAGTAGTACTACTACTACTACTACTACTAATAATAATAATAATAATAAATATAGCTCCAAGCAGTGATGGGGGGGGGGGGGGGGCAAGCAAGGCACAGTTGCCATGGAAACATGTTTGTTGGTGAAGAAAATGGCTGTATGCACTTACAGGAAGGTTCATAACAATTGGCCAGAGATTTTCTGAGGTATGAGCTCACTTCATTCAGGCTGTAATGGAAAAATGGTTTTGGAAATAAAAAACCTATCTGATAAGTTTTGTGAGACTTTATCTGAAGATCATCTTTACCAAATTTGCTGATGATTGGACAAAATTTGTGGAAAATTTTTAACCTTTTGTTAAAATCCAATATGGTGGCTGGATCAGTGGTATTGATGTGACGAATTGCCATATCTTCCCCTTGGGACCTCATACAGTATCACCAAACACAATAATTTTATTTAAGGCAAACTCAGCAACACTTATGAACCAAAATGCATTTTTGTTTCCTCCTGAGTCCATGTACCAAGTTTTGTTTTGATACATCAAAGCGCTGCTGAGATATGACCTCACTTCCTGTTTGGCAGCTTCACTACTGATTTGATTGGCTGTAATGGATGAACACTTTGGAAAATCAAAACCAAATAAACAAGTTTTGTGAGGCTTGGTCGGAAGATCATCTCTGCCAAATATTATGAAGTTTAGATTAAATTTGTGATCTGTGAAAACTTTTAAGCATTCTTGATAAAATCCAAATGGTAGAAAATTCAATATGGTGGAAATTGATGTCCTGGAATGTGTTGAAATTGAACTGAGTCAAGGGATCCAATCATACTTGAATTTTGAAAATCAGGCATCGAGGTCAAAAGTTACATGCTTAAACTCTTTTCCAAAGTTGACCTGTTGATGGCGCTAGAGCACTCAGGGTTTCAAACCGGAAACTTGAAACTTTTGACTCTATGATTCTATGGAACGACAGAGAAACCCTCACCAGGAGAAGATGAAGATAAAGAAAAGGTAGACGCACAATGGATGCCTACACAGCTTCACCACTTGGCCCCAAATAAAATAAAATAAAACATAATATAATATCTCATCTCATTATCTGTAGCCGCTTTATCCTGTTCTACAGGGTTGCAGGCGAGCTGGAGCCTATCCCAGCTGACT
>JAPEKL010000002.1:63805562-63816304 GCA_028877455.1 Bagre pinnimaculatus
CCAGCTAACTGCACTAACATTTCCATTGGGACAAAAAAAACCCTGTCCTGTGGGGAAATTCTGACTGACTTTCCGCTGCTGTGTAAAGAATGTCCTTATGGCCATTGTGTCTGGGGAGGAGCAAATACTGCAAACAATTCATCATCAACCAAGAATACCCCATTAGGCGAAGCTTATTTCATTGTTTAGTTGAACATTAATTTAACGCGGCCGAGGGTGAATTTTGAGAACATATAACAAAAGAGTAAGGTTTTAGCAAAAGCTAGACATTGTGAGGTGGCGATGGGGATGACGTCACCTCCTCCACTTTCCAGCAGCTGCACCAAAATGTCTCTGCTCGCGCTGAGATCCACTCGCGTGCGGTGAGCTGTTGTAGGGAACGCCCGGAAAACCCGGAGTGGATTTTCAGTGGGATGTGTATTTTCTTATCAATCAAGTGGAATGGATTCTTTCACGAAGCAATAGAAACGCCGCTGGGTGAACTAGTATTTTATGTTACAGTAAATGTGGGGGGGTCCAACTGAAGAATTATGAAATGTGAGGGGGACACGTCCCCTTCACATTCAGTGGTGGCGATGCCCATGGTATTTAAGCAGAGATGTGCTGGCGTTGTTCTCCCCGTCCACCTCCTCCAGCTCTTCTGGGGGACACTGAGACATCCCCAGGCCAGCTGAGAGATATGTGTAGTGGGTCTGCTCCAGGGTCTTCTTGTGGTTGAACATGCCTGGAAGGTGCTTGAACCACCTCAGCTGTCTCCTTTCAATGTGGAGGAGCACCGGCTCGACTCTGAGCCCCTCCCGAACCTTGGTCAGGGTGAGCCCACACACTCGCTCACTCACTTTTTCCAGCTTGTCCCATGTATGTGTGTGGGGTCGCTGCCATGTGGACCTTCTTGATGCACATGTCATTTTAACTGGAGCAGAGTTTTCAGACCCCCATCGGTTGTGAGGTTCGAACCCAGAGCCTTCTTGCTGTGAGGCAACAATGATCACCACTGCTCCACCGAGAGCACACTCACTACACCATTACTCACAATGTCTCTATCAGGTTTATCTAAGCTACATATTTTATACCTCAGATCAGATATTTAGGTGTTTGAATGTTACGTGTAAATTTAAGACACACACACACACAATCTCATCCCTCCTCTTGCATTCTTTCATGCTTGTGCTTGTTTCCCGTCTTGTTGATCCACCTTGTGTGTGTGTGTGTGTAGGAAGTGGGGATTAGCTCAGTGTGCAGCTGGGTGGAGAGGCCTGATTGTGGAACCACTCTGTGTGGGCGGGGAAGTGGGCCGCTGCTCCTGTCGTGAAGCCTGTTATCGTCCGCTTCAGGACTCAGTTTATTTAAATGCTAATGCGGCGTTGGAGCTACGAGCAGCAAGTAAAGGAAGCCGAGAGCTCAGTCCCTGCTGGTGCTAATAGCCACCATCACGTTCTAGTCAGAGAGAACCTTCATTATACTCTCTCTCTCTCACACACACACACACACACACACGGTGGAATGGAATACAATTATGTAATTACTTAGCACAAGAGAATCGTGTAATAAAATCTCAGGTAATAGAATAGAATTGTATAAAAATTATTTTGCATAGAATTGAATAAAATTAGAATTATATACTAATAACTCAATAACTCAATAGGGCCAGGTAATGAATTACATTACGTATTATCACGTTATGTAACATACTGACAGCATGGAATGGAATGAAATAGAATTATGAGATTAAGTTGAATAGAATTGTGTAATAACAACAAATAATTATGTGAAAGGAGCTAGAATTATAGAATTAACAGAACAGAATTCTGTACTAATTTAACAGGAAAAAATACAACTACTGTACTACACAATGACAGAATAGACTAGAAATAGGATGAAATTAATAAAAAATAGGAATAGAATATAATGGACCAGAAAAGAATAGAAAAAGTAGAGTTATGCAGTAATGAGTTAAAAAAGGAGAGTAGTGTAACAACAGCACAGTATAACAGAGTACAATAGAATAGAATTATGTGATGATTTAGTGTCATTGTGCAGCAACTTAATATAATTAGGATTAGAATAGAATTATGCATTATAATAATAATAACTGGAATATGAATGGAATTGTGTAGTAATAGTGCAGTAGCATAGAATAAAGTTGTGTAGAATGAATAGAATTATGTAATAATAACTAGAATTGGAACATAATTGTGTAGTATTTGCATAATAGAATAGAATAAAATCTTCAATAATAATAATAATAATAATAATGCAATAGAAATGAGAAGTAGTGTGTATTAAGTTAGAAGAATAGAATGGAGTTGTAGGATACCAGCGCAATTGTCAAGTATGCGAGGGAGGCGGATGTATGTGCAGGAGCGTTTAGTTTAATAAAGTGCATATATATACAAAAACACAAAAAGGCAAACAATCCAAATTGGCAGGCAGGGTCATAAACGAGAATACAGGCAATGGGTCGGTCGAGGCACAAACAGTATGTCGGAGGCAAAATGAGAACGAAAACTAGAAACAGGAACAAGAATCGAGAAACCAGGAAAACACGGGAAGAAAGGCTCGGTAATGTGCACTTAACATAGCATAATACTTTGCATCGCATTTGCATCAGCACAGTCCTTAAATACCCAAACACCTAGTTCTCTAATTGAGAACAGGTGTGCCTTGTTCATGGCGTGTATGCTGGAGCTCACTTGCCACGCACGCAGCCCGAGGCACGCCTTCAGATGCACGCGCCACAGTGTGCAGGACTGACACAACCCCCTCCCAAAGAGCTCCCTCCTGGAGCGAAAATCCATCATACGGTGGGGGTTCAGGCTCAGGCTCTGGACATGACTTGGGTTCTTGGCTAGGAGCAAGCTTAACCTTGGGACTAGACTTGGACTCTGGACTGGACGTGGGCTTGAGGACTGAAGATGACATGGACTTCATGAAGATGACACGGACTGGGCTCAGGCTCTGGAGACGGCTCAAACTGTGGACTTGGCTCTCTTTTGAACTCTGGACTTGGCTAAGGTACAGGTTTGAGCTCTGTCAGCGCACTGCTTTGGTCCGGGTTAGGACCTGGTGACAAGACGACGCAGACATCTTTGTGGCTGGCTGAGGCAGAGGTTGTACCGATGTCCTCTGACACTGATTCAGGAACAGGATCAGGTTCTAGCTTTAACTCTGGCACCAGCACTGAAGCTGGTGCAGGTGCCGACTCTGGTGCTGAATCTGACTCAGGTTCTGATGCTGGCTCTGGAGTAGACTCTGATGCTGGCTCTGGAGTAGGTACTGACACTGGCTCTGGCACGGGAGTAGGCCCTGACGCAGGCTCTAGCATAGGAGCAGACACCGGCACTGACTCTGGCTCCACCTCTGGCACGGGAGCAGACACTGGCACATGAACAGGAACAGATGCTGGCACGGGTTCAGGCATGGATTCTGATACAAACACGGGTTCAGGCATTAATTCAGGTGCTGGTTCTGGCTGAGAAACCAGCTCAAAAGACACAGCCTCCTCTGCTGTCTCGATATCTGCCTCTGGGGGGAGCACTGGAGCAACAGCCTCCTCAGCTGAGTCAGCCACAGGAATGGTTGCCTTTAGGAGGCGCTCTAGAGTGATGGCCTCCTCCACTGAGTCGCCCACTATCATCATTGCCCTTCCCCAAAAATTTTCATGGGGTTCCTCCTTTACTAATGATTCAAAGATAAACTTGAGCATGGCAAAGAAAGTCTGAGAGTTTCGAAGACACGGGTGTTCAACCCGAATCAGATATTCCACCCATCTGTGTGCTTGTCCAGCAATGAACGTCAGGATGAAGCTCACCCAGATGGGTTCGGGTGGCTTGGACTCTTGGAAATCTTCATAGAGGACTCCACACTGGATGCGGAATCCACACGGGTGATATTCTCCATCGTAGGGCATAGGCGGGTGAGCATCGGTACGCCGGCAGAAATATGAGGCTAGTGGCAAGGACAGGGAAACCCGGAAGCGGCGTGGAATCGTGTATTGAAACACATCTGCTACATCCATTGTATGGCGAAGTATTCTGTCAAGTAATCAACGTCAGGGTGGAAGCAGTGACTCCGCTTCATCACACCACCCTGAGGTTGATTTATTTTCCTGTTACAACAAAACACACAGCAGTTTTACTCGTTAGAAAGTTTGTAAACCTTACAGTTTAAGTTTTGAGGTTTTGTGGTTGTTCTGAGAATGTTCTGATGTAACATACAACGTTACATGTAGAAACATTCTGACAACGTTTCTGCAACAGTGTCAGTTGTAGCAAAAACACAAACATTTCCAGAATTTTTTATTTATTTTTTTAATCTACGTGGTACTGTTGTGTCTAAGACAGTTCTATATAAACATCCGGCTCTTGAACATTAAGGTATCAGGCGGTTCCTGGTAGACTTGTGTATCGTGTGAATTTTATCATTTCCGATTTTTATTGGTTCCCTTTTCCCATTCCAAAAATAAGGTCAAGTGCTTTGAGAACCAAAAAAACCCTTTATTCTTTTAAGTGCTAACTGAATATTCACACTGTTGTGACATTAGCCACGCAGGCTAGCTTGTATCGTAACAGTTGGACACGTTGTTGTGTTGCTGCATGACGTAATCACGTAGTCAGGTCCTGGCAGATATGTCGCTTTTGTTTGCAATAATAAAGGGTTATTTATAATAACGGTTAAGGTTATACGCAGAATCGAATCAAAATTAATTTTTTACACCATTACTTGGAATTTTGGATTCGGTTCTAATTTAGAAGAGTTTCAGTTCTCAAACCTAATGCTCGGTGAAATGGCGCATGATTTTACTCTGTAATGTTTGAACACGTTTTAATGAAACGTTTTTCCAGCTAGTTTAGCAAGATGATGTTTTGCATCCATCTTACTTTTCATTTCAAACACAGAGCCACAAATTTCATTCTAACTCAGCACAAGGCGAGTGTGTTTTCTGAACGTTGCAGAAACATTATTTCCTCAGAACATTGTGATAACATTCTCTTTAACGTGGAATAAAAATATCAACCCACAGAGTTTTCGACTCGAAGAAGGTTTGGTCTCGGATTCAGTTGAACATTGTGTCAGTGTGGATAATGAGACCGTGTGAGTGTGAGAACATCAGCCACATAGAACTGAACTGAAGAACTAGCAGACAGGCACTGTAATTAACACACACACACACACACGTCTATGGAACAGCCCCGTCTCTTGGCCGCTGCAGTCTCATTACTGTTCTTGCAGCTTCTTCACTGGTGACAAACATGTTGAAAGTGAGTTTGGAGGTTGTGAACAGGCTACGAGAGCCGGTCAAAATATAGCATCAACACGACAAGCCATGAGATAAATATACAGAAAAACAATAAGGCTCTGTCACACACACACACACACACACATACACATGTTGTGAAAAACATGATTCTCTTCAGTGACTCAGGAGAATCACTGACTGACTCAGTTGTTCAAACTGAGTCTCATGTTAAATTCATTTTTTTGTAATGCTTGGCCATTTCTAATTTTATTCAGTTTAGGAGGTTTTCTATTTTTGTTAGATGTTTTTTTTTCTCTATATTACTGCAACAAGTGACGGCCATTTTTATTTTGTTAAGTCATTGTGAAAATGGCAAGACTTCGCAAGCCCACATTATATTGCCAAGTTGTTGTTAAATCTCCACATTTACAGTAGTGATGTGGAAACGTGTAATTTGTAAGTCTTTGTAGCCTGAGTGTTGTTTACTTACATAAATAATGTGTGTGTCATGCTGTTACAGAAAAATAATCATCTATTGGGTGGTGTGAGAAATTGCAATTGCTGTTACCACCCTGAAGTTGCAAATTCTAAACTCGTCTGTCCTGAAGATCTAAGAAATCTTGACAGCTTTACTTCAGATTGTTACAAGGCACTGACACTGGAGACTCCTTCCATGAATGTTAAATAAGAATGATTCACCTGAGTCACTTAGGAGAGTCATTCAAACACAGTGATTCTCTTGAGCCACCTAGGAAAGTTGTTCAAACAGAAAAATTCTCGAGTCACTTAAGAGAGTCATTCAAATGGATCAGTTCTCCTGAGTCACTTAGGAGAGTCGTTCAAACTCAGTGATTCTCTTGAGTCACTTAAAGAGAGTCATTCAAATAGAACAATTCTCCTGAGTCAGTTAGGAGAGCCGTTCAAACACAGTGATTCTCTTGAGTCACTTAAAGAGAGTCATTCAAATAGAACAATTCTCCTGAGTCAATTAGGAGAGTCATTCAAACACAGTGATTCTCTTGAGTCACCTAGGAGAGTCGTTCAAACAGAAAAATTCTCGAGTCACTTAAGAGAGTCATTCAAATAGAACAATTCTCCTGAGTCACTTAGGAGAGTCATTCAAGCACAGTGATTCTCTTGAGTCACTTAAAGAGAGTCATTCAAATAGAACAATTCTCCTGAGTCAATTAGGAGAGTCATTCAAACACAGTGATTCTCTTGAGTCACTTAGGAGAGTCATTCAAACACAGTGATTCTCCTGAGTCACTTAGGAGAGTCATTTAAATAGAGCAATTCTCCTGAGTCACTTATCTCATCTGTAGCCAAGACTTTTGATTCATTTATGTTCTCAAATTAAATCTAACTTGTAGCTTTACCGCTGACACTGGAGACTCCTTGAAGTAAATAAAGAGTTAAATAAATGACTCCTTATACAAAACTTCAGCATTTCAACATTTTCTAAAAATCCATTTCTGTGGGGCGTCTGCCGTACACGGCCCTGTAAACAAACAGTTACTGCAGAAACGAGAACATATTAGAATGAGCACATTAATTATAAATAAACCTCTGGTTTTCAGCTGCACTATTGTCAGAGCTGCTGTTGTAGGAAATTAATCAACACTTTCTGACCAATCAGAGTCCAGAATTCAGCAGCACCGTGGTGTAATGAGCTTTAATACAATATTGTAGTAAAGTTGCGTTAGGGTTAGTGTGTTACGTACAGCGAGTTGAAAATTAAACACAAAGTGACAGCAGGAACCTAAATCATGATCTGTTCTGGCTAATGTTAGTCTGTGTGTTTTCTGCTCAGGGCCAGCTGTCAATCAAACAGCTTGACCAATCAGCTGTCAGCGTGACTGATGTGTTCAGACGTGTTTCTCTTCTCATCACACACTGCTTTTATTTTCAGCATGTAGAAGAACAGCTGTCTCCTGCAGCACCTTCACAAACCCAGGACACATCACATATAACAGGGAGAGACAGACAGACAGAGAGACAGATTGAGACTGAGAGTGAGACAGACCGGAAACAAAGCAGAGAACTAATTTAACGACAGAAATTTAACGTAATTAATAACTAGAATAAAGAGGTGTTAATATGCTAATGAACCCAGAAACACTGCAAAAACTTCTGATGTATTAATATCAAATTAAAAATACACAGTGTATAGATTTCCATGTGTGTTAAATATTCATGGGGGCGGGGCAAAATATTGTACAGGAATAAAATGAGTGTCCAATCCTGAAGTGCCTCGTTAACGCTGCTGCGAGTTTCATCCTCATTCTCGTTCATCAAGGTTTGTGATACAGTAACCACAGTCTTCTGAAGTCAAGATCTTCATCACTGTCATGAGGATGAACTCTACTATGACAGACTGGTAGCCACGTTTATGTTTAGATCTGTTGAGATTAAAGGTACTGACTGCAAAGTCATCTGAAATTTAAAATATTTTATTGTGCATGGTATTTTCTTCTGTCTCACAGGAACAATATCATGCAGACGAATGAGATGCGGTCATTTTGATGTCCTGAGGGTCGAGTTTTCACGTTTGCGAATAGATCCGTGAAACTCAAGACGAATATTTATATCTTTTCTCTGTTCCTGCATTTGTGTTCTCGTTTCTTTCTCTGTAAGATCAAAACATTAGGTGTGTAACTCCATACTCGCTACTGTGGAGTCAAGCCCATGGGTTCCAAGGCTAAGACAGATAAGCGCTAGCTAGAATTATTTAGTTATCTGTCCAGAAAAATGACACATCGTCTAACCTCGCTCTATCTTGCAGGTGCACTCACTAGGCAGGCTTTCCTTTCCTTTTCCACTGGAGGGAGAGCCAAGTCTGCCATGTTCACCCACGCCGACTCATTTTGGTTAAAAGTAGCTCAAACAGACACGCCCCACGGTGGTCATGTGATATTGTTGCTCGCTTGCTTCAGCAATCTCCAGAATCATAAAATGTGGGACACTTTTTATCTCGGCAAAATATTTACACACAGGATACACAGTGTGTGTACAGCAGAGAAACATCTCGGAACTCCAACAGCTACAGAAATAGAACATTTTACCCAGAATTCAACTTTGCAGTCAGAACTTTTAAGTTATGGGACAAATATCATGTGACTGTTGTTTGTTGACTAATAATCATTCCACATGTTCATGTTTAAAACGTTTGAACGTATGAGCTGTAGGTTAACTAACTACTGGATAACACTGTAAATTAATACTTTTTAAAATCAATGTCATAATCCAGGGGAAAGTGAGGGTTATGGCTGTGGATGAGACTCAAGAAATAAATTATAACTCAGTCACTTTTCAGGTTGTTATGTCTTGTCTATGATTTGTTATAATAATGAATTAATTTAATGTTTTGTTTTGGGCTCATGCCTCGCTTTTGGGAATTGTAGGGGGGAGGGGTCTTGCCCTCCCACTTTTAGTTTTGTGGCGATGGGGTTGAGGGCAGTGACCCAATGGACACCCCAAACATCCCCCTTCCCTTTTTTAAGCCAGCATTTGCATGTAATACTGTTTTGGTTTTTAACAAGGACCAGTCATGTATGTCGTTCGTTAAGCCGTTGCAGAATGTCATTAGCTGCTAACGGGTAATAAAGCTAAATGATGTGTGTTTCTCCGGATGATACTGTTGCGTAACACGTTCACTCTGGTGTTGAGGTGAAGTGCGCGCTGATGAGGTGTTCTCTCATTCCTTATTCACCTGTCTAAGCCTTTCTGTAACGGTCTTGCTCTGAGTGTCATGTTTTCTATCCCAGTCATATCATATGCTACAGGATGAGTTGTGTGTGTGTGTGTGACAGGAGAATATGTCCACAGTGTGCATTAGCTCCAGAGGATCTGCTGAGCGAGAGCAGGATGGGTTTCTTGGGGTTGCGCTCCAGACAACCTGTTTCCATGGCAGCGCATCATTGTGCGTTTCTGCCTCCTGACAACACAGATGGCAAATAAAGCCGAGCCAAGGAACAAAGAAACGGCAGAAATGATGCAGCAGCTCAGCCTCCGCTCATCACTGATAAACCCGAGCCAAAAAACCTGGCTTTTCAAAACAACAACAACAAAAAAAATGTGATAATTTTAAACATATGCTGCTGAGATTACATCATAGTTCTGTTGTGACTTTAGATTTGTTTAGATGCTATAATTACTAAGTGTTTGGTTAGATTTCCCTAATTTATATATATATATGTAATTTATAAAATTGTGCTTATACATCCTTATGAGACATCAGCAAAAAGGTAAAAGTGGAATGATCTAAAAATGATTAATAGCAACAACAAAAATATAGTTTTTAGTGTATATATAGTATTAATATATAGTTATAATAAAATATGACAAATTTAAAGATACCATAAATTATAGTGGTGACAAAAAAAGAGAAAATACTAACCATATAAAATTTAAAAATACTTAACATAAAACTGTAAAATAATCAAATCTCAGTATAATCATTTAAACAATATAAAGGAATATAATGTAATGCAATTTTAAATTAATAATATTAAGACAATTTGGAACATCGCTTATAATATTTCTGTATATTACTTCATTTCTTGAAAATATTTTTTAAAAGCTTCACAATACAAATAATCTCTTATCTTTGTAATAGAAATTGGTGAATAAAAACTTGACATGAAATTTAGAAATATATCTGAACATTTATTTATTTATTTATTTGGAGTAATGTCTCTCTGAGGAAATCAGTGAGCAGCGTCTGCACATTTATTTGATTCCTTTTCTACATTTTCCTGCGCTTGAAACAGTAGGACTCTGTGTCCAGCTGCGTTTATCAGCACTGCCGGTGCATTTAGCCACAAATCAGTAAGACAGGATGTATTGTTAAGGACATTTAACAGCCATCAAAACAGCTCTTCAGTCCCTGCTGCTCATTCCCAGCCGACATTTAGGATAAAAAAACTCAGGCTTTATGGTTCAGACGCATCACTGAGATGGTCCTGTCAAGCATACGTTGGCGTAACTTTAGCTTTTTGGACCTGAAGTGCCAATGTGGTACCTTTTGATCTACAGTACTCTTTCCTCTTTGAGCTGTCAGTATAATTCTGAAATACTACATCTCTTTTTTGTTTTTTTTTTGTTCCTGTTTTAAGTGATCATGATCGTAATTCTTGGATTCAGCCAGATTAGACTAGATTAGTCTGAGTGGAGTCAGTTGGCCTGTTTGATCAGATCAGCCGTGTTGAATGTTAAAGCCATGTTGTGCTTGTTACAGCAACACATATACAAAAATTGGATCGATACAGAGAAGATTAGCATGGCCCCTGGCGCAAGGATGATACGCATAATCATGAAGCATTTCCATATTTTTTGGGGTTGGTACGGTGGTGTAGTGGTTAGCGCTGTCGCTTCACAGCAAGAAGGTCCGGGTTCGAGCCCCGTGCCTGGCGAGGGCCTTTCTGTGCGGAGTTTGCATGTTCTCCCCGTGTCAGCGTGGGTTTCCTCTGGGTGCTCCGGTTTCCCCCACAGTCCAAAGACATGC
>JAPEKL010000002.1:64678522-64690994 GCA_028877455.1 Bagre pinnimaculatus
GGTAAAAGAGAGCAACTGGACTTGCTTGAAGTCTTCAAGCAAGTCCAGTTGCTCTCTTTTACCACCCACAGTTTATTTATGTCATGCTTTTACTGACAGTTGTTGTAAAATTCTTTTCCACAGGACACAGAGAAATGCAGGAAAGAGGTAATATTATAAATACAGATTCATGCATGAGAGAGCAAACTGTTTAGTTTCATATTTATCAGAAATATCCTGAGTTTATCCTCAGACCTGTTTCCCCTTCATCAGACAGAACAACACGATCCTGGACACGGTTCTCTCGGCTCCTCGCTCCAGCTACCCTGACATCGTTAAACTGACAGATAAACAGGTGCAGGCTGGGAATTTCAGCGATATGAGAGTCGTGCCGGGATACTATACTGTGGCCACGGACAGAGGTGAGATGGGGAAGAGGGAACGATGGCAGGGTCGAGAATGTGTGAGGTCTAAAATCCGGTTACGAATCTGACCATGTTCTGGGTTTGCATCTCAGAGGCGACGGGGGCGGTGGAGCTGCAGGAGGGCGTGGAGTCTCTGGATGTTCTGGTTCCGCTCTTCATCAAAGATGAGGATGATGATAAGAAACAGCTGCTGGTGGAGGCCATCGACGTTCCGGTGGGAATCGCCAGCATCGGAAAGCGCTACGTCAATATCACAGTGATTAAAGAGCATGGTGAGACTCACTCGCCCTCGTCTACTTCCCCTTGAACACTCCTGAGGGTTTTTTCCAGGTTTATTAGATTTTACAGGACTTCAGTCAGCAGCAGCTCTTAATGGACTTCGGGATTTATTCAGTTTCTAACACGACGCTTCTTCAATGAGACTTAAATAAACTAATAGATAAAGATCAAAAAAGAGAACAGAAGAAAAGGTGTCGAAACAAAATCAACCAATCAGAAGAAGGCGGAAACAAGACAATGGAGGCAGGAACAAGACAAAACATGCCTTTACGAGAAACAAGAATGTCATATGAAATACTGAATATTTAAAAAATATAGAATTTAATTGTGTAAATATGATTGTTAGTTTATTTAGCAAACTGACATTATTAGGTGTAATTATATGTGAACATTGGTAAAAATATGACATTTTTATTTATTTAACAGTAGATATATAAAGTAGTGTTTCAACTGCATTCACTGCTCTCCAATATTATTGGAACGCTTCATGAATGAGCAAAAATGAATATTAAAAACCCACATAATAAGTAATATTTTAAGCTCAAACATTTTAAAGTCACGGAATGCTTTCTACAAAACACTGATTTCAGTATTTCATTAATTTTCTCGACAGATTTCCAGCAGGGTTCAGACACGCTCACTGAGATACAAAACATGGAGTTTGTGGTTCTTTAATTGGTTTTGAGAAAAGAGTTATTTTTTAGAACTTTGTAATAGTAAAATGTTTTGTGCAATGGTTATACATCTAAATGTGTTAATTGTGTGTGTGTGTGTGGGCAGCTAAGAGCATTCTGACCTTCCTTCAGCCCTCGTACACTTTCTCTCGACAAGACGGCGTAGCTAACATCCCGATTAGCCGCGACATCATTGAGGATGGTCGTACTCAGGTCACCTACAGCACCCGTGACCTCACCGCCAAGGACAAGAAGGTAAAGTCAAAGGTCAAGGCTTAGATTAAAGTTAACCTGTAACAAACCTTACAGTTACAGTAATCTAACAAAGGCTGAGATCACATGTATATTAACCTGATGTGTACTGTGATTGTTGTGTAAACCAAGAACGCTGTTATGTTTGTACCCTTCAGGACTATGTTTCAGTGGATGGAGATCTGACGTATCAATCTGGAGAAACTCAGAAGATGGTTCCTGTGAAGCTACTGGACCTTGGGGAAGGAGACGCCCTGTTGGATAAACAGCCCAAACAGTTTGTGATGGATCTGAGCAACCCACGTCAGGGCGCTAAACTCGGAAAATACCCACGAACCACCATCAACATCACTGACAAGCCAGGTGAAGCTCAGACACATGACACCAGGAGGGGTCACTACACGTCAACACACCACTGTCATCAATTCAAATAAATTGAATGCAGAAGATGTGATCATATATTCAGTGTAATCAACATGCATAAATAAACAGAAAATATTAAAGTCCAATATTAATCTGAAGCATGAGATCAGCTGCCCAGCTAGCAAGGAAATTACATTAACCTTAGCTAGCTAAAATTGTAACTGAACACAAAATGCTTGATGAGCTAGTTAGCTACTGAGGATAAAATAATTTGATGTGGAGAAATTTTCTGTAAATATTTATGTATCATTTCTGGAAGGAGTCTCCAGTGTGAGTACTGTGTAACAGTCAGAGGTGAAGCTGAAACTTTACGTTTTGTGATGTTTTCAGGACAGAGGAGTTTACGGTTCTTTACAGTTTCTCAGGAACACGATGAGCTTTGTTTTTGTCTTATTAACTTCAAGAGAATAAACAGAGATGGTGAGGGAGTCAATGTTTATAGCTGCTATAATGTCAGTGACACAGGAACTAACTCATTTACAGGAACTTACATAACATTAAATGTAACTAATAAGTGGATAAAAATCATGACTTTTTTTAATTAATAAAAATTGCAATTGTTAGTAAATATCTGTGGTACAAGTGCAATAAAACAACTTAAAAATGTGGAATAAAATGTGCTGTTATAGGAAAATAATTAACTTCAGGGTGGGAACAGTAACTCCACTTCATTACCACCCCGGGCTTGATTATTTTCCTAGAACAGCACATCCCATCCTGTAAAAAACAGTGAGGTGTGGTAGAAATATCACAAGATTCAGGAACTTGTAGTGAGCTATGGTACAGAGGTGCAAGTACAGTACAGAACAGTCCAGATGTGCATCACATCAAGCAACAGAAAAACTAATTAGAGCACATTTTGTTTGCTAAAAAATACATAAATGAAAGTTTCATTTATCAATCAAAGCCAAAAGATTAGGCCAGAAACATTATCTGGATGCCCCTGGATCTCCAAGCAGGTCATCCACTCCTGCATCTAATCATGTTAACGTCAAGCTGAATATTATTTACTCTCCCTGTATGTTAGATCCGAGTGTGATCATGTTCAAGAACAGCACACAGAACTTCAGTATATCCGACGCACTCTACACCGTCCCTGTGATCCGCACTCAGGGTCTGGAAAATCCCTCCACCGTTAACTGGCGCACAAACTCCCCCCGCCTCAACATGTCCGGCCTGGTCAAGTTTGCCCCAGGAGAGATGGAGAAGAACATCGTGATCGACACTCGTACACAGCAGATTCCCTCCAAACCAGAAACCTTCCAGCTGGAGCTGTATGACCCGAGCATGAACAGCCTCGTCCGAGACAGGAAAACCACACTGGTCAACATCACCGATACCAGAGGTAAGAGTTTCTGTTTCACTCCTGAGCTCCATCACACATGATAATCCAGTTTTGGAAATGGGTTTTACAATTTTCATTAATGGATGAGATAAAGTTTATCCACCTGACAGCACCCATTGCTAATAATTTATCTTTGCTTCTGTTTATTTTGTTGTTGATTCCTGTAGCAGGAGATTTCTTGACTAAGGCAGCTCCTCTAAGTAAAGCCTCATCTCCCACTGGACGAATCTTTGCTCCAACTAACATTGAAGCTACAGCTACAGACCCTAAAAAGATCCGCCTTAACTGGAACCCTCAGTCTGGAGCCAAAGGATATAAGGTAGCTTACACATATTACAGTTGCACTCAGTAATATTGATAGGTTCTAAAGTGCTAACTCTTGCGATATGTAGATGACGTCCATCTGTGTGTTCATGATTCTGTTCACTTCCAGGTGAAGTATTGGATCTACGGAGATCCTGAAGCCGACGCCCAGGTGGTGGATGTTAAAAACACTCATGCTGAACTGATGAATCTCTACCCATACTGCGATTATGAGATGCGTGTTTGTTCATACAATGCTCAGGGAGATGGGGACTACAGTGACATCGTGCAGTGCCAGACTCTTGAGGATGGTGTGTTACTCAGTCAAATAAACTGGGGACAATAGGAGCTCTGTTATCACTGGTTAGCAGTGCACACTGGGATCATGCTAACTGGTCATTGTTAGCTTTTATATATTGCATTTTTGGCTGACTTTAACTGTATTAAATCCCAAAAATGTCATGAGTCCAGTAATAATCTGACACACTACTTGGTCCAGATGTGTTTGGAAGTGAAAAAGAACATAACGATTTTTATTTTATTTTTTTTGTAATGTGAATGTCCTGAAATCTTTGTTCTAAATTTCCAATCCTTTGTGGTGGCCTTTCTATACAGTACCAAGTGAACCAGGTCGCCTGGCCTTCAATGTCATTGGCCCAACTGTCACTCAACTGAGTTGGGCAGAACCAGCAGAGCCCAATGGTGTGATCACGCAGTATGAGGTTGTCTACACACCCATCAATGAGGACAGCAGTAAGTGGCAAGATTCATATAGTATTCATGAGGGGGGGAATCAAGCTTTTGGATATTTGTCTACACCTGGGTATGCCTGTGTATCAGATTCTGATTGTATTTGATCTAGAACCTATGGGACCTGAGAAGAAGGTGAAGATTGACAACCCCAAGAAGCGAATGCTGCTTATTGAGAACCTGCAGCCATCGCAGACCTACTGCTACAAAGTGCGTGCTAGCAACAAGGTGGGATGGGGACCATACAGAGATGCCACCATCAATCTTGCAACCCAACCCCACAGACCCATGTCCAGTAAGTCTGATAGGAGAAATTTGTTTATACAGATTTCATGGTATACATGGGTATAATCTGGACATTATTCCTTTTCCTCCAGTTTCATAAACAGTAGCTATTCTGGCTAAGATTCTGATCGTCCTCATGTCTAAATATTTTCTCTGGCAGTTCCCATTATTCCTGATATTCCTATCGTGGATGCAGAGGCGGGTGATGAGTATGACAGCTTTCTCATGTACAGTAACGAAGTTCTTCGTTCGCCCACCGCCAGCACAAGACCCAGCATGTCTGACTTGTCTGAAGGTGAGCAAAACTCCTGCTGGTTGCATGCTTTCATGCCCTTGCTGATTTTCAATCGTTACCATTCCTTTATCTGGCACAAACTTTGGTTATTGTCCATATATAATATTTAAATAATGGATTTATTAGTTTTTACAAGGACAATATTGGCTGAATTGGGACACTGCTTTAATACTGCACCTCTGCATCATTTACAACTCTCTCTTATCTTACTTTTTGGATTGCCTTCACCATCACAATTTGGATGCTCTATTCAACCTTCTGTGGCAGGATGATGTGCTAACATCATCACAATGTGAAAGTACTTGAAAGATCTAGGATTCAGAAATTGCTATCATCATTTCAATATAAATGTTTTGGAAGTGTTTTTGATGTTTTGAGTTTGTTTGTTTTTTAACTTGGTGACTTTTTTGTTGTTAAATTGATTTTATGGCTTGATTCTTATGATCTGCTTATGTTCTATCTAGGTCAATTTTAGTCCATGTACATTTGGGCTCTCCAGCTAATTCACTTACCTTTGGCATCAAGAGCTTAACATGGACTTCCTCTCCTTCTCTCTCTATCGCTTTGCTTGAATGTAGTCACTAACCATAGCTTGCCTACCTACCTGTCCTCCATGCTCTGCTTGCTTCCCCCCACATGAACACTGAAGGCAAGCGGTGGAAACACGTTAAGCTAGTGGGATCAGACCTGGATCTCCGTACAGTGTCCTGGAAACTGCCTGCTGATGTCATCCTCACCCGAAGTACAAGCACAAGCACTTTGGAAAGTGATGATCTGCTGGCTCCTGCTCATTCCCAGACCCCTCATCCAAGTGGTTATTTCCAGAACCCTCTACAAGGTGGCTGTTTTGAGAACTCTGTGCAAGGTGGCCATTTCCAGAACCTTCCACAAGGTGAAGATCTCAACATGTCCCGTGCTAGACCGCATGCCAGCATACCTCTACTCCTGCCACCATTCTGCTGCCATGCTATACAATCTTTATGAAACCTGTTCTGGATTGCTAGCTTGTATCAAAATGCTGCTGCCATGCTTTGGGTTGGTGTCAAGTGGAAAACTGTAGGTTGAACTGCCTTCTGCGACCCATAGCTGGTGAGCAAATGAGAATGCAGATGATGACTGTAACAGCTTACACCCGACGGAATCTGCTAATACTGCAACTAGTCATACAAACCCTGCTGCTGCTACAGCTGCCATTGGAGAAAGAGGGTTCTTCTAGTCTACAGCAATATGGAAGCTGCCTGTTCCACATGACAGAGAGAACAGTCAAACGTTTCTGGGCAACTGTTTTGAAGTCTGTTCCCTACCCAGTGATAGTTGGATATTCTTCCTATTTTCTTGACGCTAATGCTAGTTTGTTCCCCTCTTTGTATCTACAGACCAGATCATGAATGGAAAGTGGGATCAAGGGTTCTTGTTCCCAGGTGGTAATGATTCCCTGTCACGTAACATCAGCACTTCTTCAACTAGTTACAGCCTCTCACCTCGCCCTGGTGGTGCCAACCAATCTGTGGAGACCACTATGACTTACATAACCAACAAAGGTTTGCACAGAGCTAGAATTTGTATTGTGGATTATAAAGCTGTACATTGAAAGCAGTCTCTCTGCATGGCTTACTTAGTCTGACTTTTTAGCATCTAGGGTGGGAATTTAAGGGTACTGGGGGGTCGTCTTCCACAAGAAGGATTATAGAGCGAGTTTTTAGCTATCACTAATTAACTTAGATCTTAACAACAATAATTGCTTGATCTTACAATTGCCTTCCAGGAGGATCTATGCCTCGCAAGCATGACATCCACACAGAGGACGTGATCTTGAGAAAACGGTCCGAAAACAGGACTTATTATGACAATGATGGTGTAAGAGACTCCATCGTGATGAGCGACTTGACTGGAGGATTCTCTGACAGTCTGAGTAAGTAAATTGTCTAAAGGTTTGTACGTTTGTGTATCCATGCTTCAGCTCAAAGGCATTGTTCCATGTTTAACCCTTTGAACCCGACTGACGTGTCCAAATTCACATCCCCCTTTTTTTTTTGAATTGCTCACAAAATTTTCATTGCAGTGAAGTGGATCACATATCACATGAAATGGCACGACCTGACCTTTCCAACAATGTCAGTTGCTTGTCTATGTGAAAAATAATTTTGATTTTTACATCAAAATTAATCATAGTTACAATCTACATCCAGCTCTGCGTCCATCTCCACGCCCATTACTCTTGTCTGAATTACTTTTCATTGCATAGATATGGAATACATATCACATGAAAGGGCAGAAACGGATCTTTGCAGTGATACTAGTCAGATTTGTACATACTAAAGTAAACATAGTATGATTACAGATCAAACTTCTGCAGAGTAATATCTTTACTAATTTCGTCACCCATTTTCACACTCCTGGTTCTCGGTTGAATAAGTCATGAAGTCCCTATCACTTCACACCGTACCGCATATCAAAATACACAGCAGAACTTACCCATTCCAAAGGTACGAGATGTTCCTCTGGACATTAAAGTGTTGTTGAGTAATTTGGCTTTGAATTCACAGCAAAAAAACAAAAACAATTCCTTTTCGCATTAGGCACTGAGCACATATGTTTACAAATTGCTATCAGTATCCCACCATCATGGTTCTGATTTTGCCAGATACCAGACGATCTCCCCTACACAATTATGAAAAGATTTATCTACTGCCAGCATTTTATGGTGAGATACATGTAAAAATATAGTTTCATAAGATGCAATCTATTCCCCCATGATATGAAGGTTAATATAAAAATGTATGACCTGACCACGAGTAGAACTCACAATCACCCGGTCAAGAGGTGGACACACTAACCACTAGGCCAACTTGTGGTAACCTAAAAGTAAAGGTACTGAAATTACCCTGAAAATAAAAAAGGGTGGGGTGTCACGGTGGTGCAGTGGTTATCACTGTCGTCTCACAGCAAGAAGGTTCTGGGTTTGAACCTCATGGCTGACTGGGGTCTTTCTGTGTGGAGTTTGCATGTTTTCTCCTTGTGCCTGCATGGGTTTCCTCCGGGTCTCCGGTTTCCTCCCACAGTTCAAAGACGTGAATTCAGTCAACTGGCTTCTCTAAATCCCCCCCGAGGTGTGAATATGAGTGTGACGGTTGTTCGTCTCTGTGTAGCCCTGGGACAGATTGGCGATCTACCTAGGGTGAACTCTGCCTCGTGCCCAAAGTGAGCTGGGATTGTCTCCAGTTTCCCCCATGACTCTGATGGATAAGTGCTACAGATAATGGATGGACAGCTCAGGGTTCACAGGGTTAAAGTAATGGCTGCCAAGTATTACAGCTTTTGGCAAGAACCTTTGGTTGCCTATCGCTCAAGCTCTCACTGACTCCTTCTCTAACATTCGCTCTGCTCTGCCATGTCTCTCCTCCATGCATTGCCATGTCTGTCTGTCTTACTGTCCTACCCCATCCTGCCATGCACTTCCCTGCCATGGCCTGTGGTGGCGCACTTTCAGGCGGTTCTCGCTTCAGCCAGACTACAACTACAAGCTACAGCCTGAACTCCCACGTTCACAATCGCTCAGACGACATCAGCGAGGCTCTGCAGAACCTGGACAGGGTTCTCCAGGGTGAGTGGATATGGAAGCAACCAATCCAAACTGTGGAGTCCAAATCTAGTAGCAGAAACTCCTCTTTGAATTGGTTGATAGATGCAGTTCCAGGAGCCATAAATACCCAGTGGTTTATAATATTTGCAGTCCCAGACCTGGAATAGCTGGATTAGCCCTGAAGGACTTACGTTTTTTCTTATTCATAATTCTGTCCAGTGGCTAATTAGCAAAACTTTCATGACGTAAACCAGATGTGAAGGTAACACAGAGAATGTTTAATGTCCTATCGAGTATGCGTTTAGTTAAGCAGGCTTGCCTCCCAGAGTCATTTCAAGCTTCTATCATGCTATTTCTACAGTCAACCCAGAAATTAAATGTTTATGATGGGTTGCATGTTATCCCTAGATACTCGGCTGCCACAAGGGGTCCCTGAAACCCCAAGCAGGCTGGTGTTTTCAGCTCTGGGCCCTACGGCACTGAAGGTCAGCTGGCAAGAACCCCACTGCGAAAAGCCAATATTGGGATACTGTGTCCTCTACCAGCTACTCAGTGGAGGTCAGTATCAATGCTGAGTGGCTCCAATCTGTTGTAGTCTCCAGGTAAAGTTTCTATTGCAATGCTGTATGTGTAATTTTGTACATAATGATCCCTGCAGCCGAAATGAAGCGGATGGACATCACAAATCCTGCACAGAACTCTGTGGTGGTTCAGGACCTACTGCCCAACCAGTCGTACCTGTTCAAGGTGAAAGCTCAGAGTCAGGAGGGTTGGGGTCCTGAGAGAGAGGGAGTCATCACCATCGAGTCTGCTGTCGACCCCCAGAGCCCCCTCAGCCCTGTGCCAGGTAAAAAACACTTGATGACTTTGTTGTTTTACCAACTCTAAATACAGCCATATTGCAGAATTCCTGACCCTGCGTGGTGGTGTTTTTCAGGGTGTCCGTTCACTCTGAGCACACCCAGTGCTCCAGGTCCACTGGTGTTCACGGCATTAAGTCCAGAGACTCTCCAGCTCAGCTGGGACAAACCACGAAAACCCAACGGCGAGATCCTGGGCTACGCGGTCACCTGTGAACAGCTGCATGGTGGAGGTCAGGGTCGAACATATCTAACCATTCCCTATGTACAGTATTCCAATGGCAAACAATTTGAGATTGCAGTCAAGTACCAGGTCACTTCCTCCTTTCACCTTTTAAAAATGATCTCATCTCATTATCTGTAGCCGCTTTATCCTGTTCTACAGGGTCGCAGGCGCGCTGGAGCCTATCCCAGCTGACTACGGGCGAAAGGCGGGGTACACCCTGGACAAGTCGCCAGGTCATTTTAAAAATGATAATAATTATAATTAAGAAGTTTGAGCAAGAATCTGTCATGTGTGTTGAAACATAAGCCAGACTGAAATTGGAAAATTAATTTTTTTGGGATACTGTAGATGTTTGTTTCACTTATGATCCCCAGTATTAGGTCTTATGTGACCTGTTTTGTCTGTTATCTTTTCTGCAGTTTATCTGAGTTTAAGAACGTAATGGTTGTAGTAGCCAACATTTTCAGTGATCAGAATTGTTAGCTTTTATAACTGATATAGATGTAAGATGATATTTGACAGAATGTTATTATTTGTGCAGGAGATCAGCGTTCCTTCCAGCTGAGCGGGAACTCGGCCACGTCTCTGACTGTTTCTGATCTGAGTGAAAATGTGCCATATAAATTTAAAGTTCAGGCTCAAACCACACAAGGGTTTGGGCCGGAGAGAGAGGGGATCATCACCATCGAGTCTCAGGATGGTACGACCGACACACACACACACACACACACACACACCTATACATCTGAGTTCAACATGTAAACACACAACATACTGTAACTACAAGTCACACCTAAACACTAAATGTAATCTGACATAACGTGGTATTATGTAACACATAATGTAATATACCTCTCTCTCTCTCTGTCTCTCTCATTGTATGTGTAGGTTCTGTGGGACAGTACGGCAGTCAGTCTGTGATGAGGAGAGAGGTGTTTAATTTGCCATCACAGAGCACAACACAGACGACACACACCATGTTCACTGAACCCTTCATCACATCAGGTGACCTGTCTGTCAGTCGATATTTACATATAAAAAAATTTCCCCTTACAGTTCATTAATGTAATTAGGCTAAAAATTCAGCATTTAATATTTTAATTGTTGATAATGTGTGTGTGTCCTCTCAGACGGTATGATGATGTCGAGCAGACAGGTCACACAGCACACAGAGGTGAGCGGTAGCATCACGCGTCAGGTGGAGATGGTGCAGAGAGGAGTGAGCTCCACCGTCACCAAGAAACAATATTACGAAGCCTGAACACAGAGATGACGCAAACCTGGTGTTCAGTACACCAAACACACACACACACACACACACACACACACACACACACTGTACTGGCCTTAACACGAGTAGAATGGTGAGGATGACTGAAATACAGAACCTGTGCACAGATGATCGCGATATTTCAGCTTCAGTACCGAACTGTTACAGAAACCCTGAACTCCACGTTGTGGAAGAACATGCTGAAGTTCAGTGTCGTTACTGTGACGTAAAACACCACAGAGTAAGAATCAGGAGATTATTTTCAGTAAATTATTGATTATCAGGTATTAAGTAAAAAACAAGTCATTAAGCTGAAATTACATCTTGAAATTAGAGGTTTTTCCACCTTACACTTCTTCAGTGCTTCTGTAAACTGAAAATAAATGACAGCGATACGATCTGAGATTTTTACAACAAACGCGTTTACAGTCCAAAACCTTCACTGAACGTAAACGGAGTGTTCTGCGTTTCAGTCACGCGTTTCTTCAGCCGTCTCATCGATCTGGCTTCCGATATTTCTGTTATTTTCCGGGTTTTTTATTTGTTTTTATGTTCCGTTACTTAATATGATGAATTATTAATTAAACATTGTAAGTTAACTGTCGGCGAAAACATTTCCTCTCAGAAAAACTTTGGAGATTTAAAACCCCCAGATCCACAGCGCCATCTACTGGGCCTTTTACTGTACAGACCAATCAGAGGCCAGCGTTTCATCATGTGACTGTTTTCTTTTGGGGCGCTATTCAACATGCACCTTGTAAAAAGCACTTTTAAAAATATAATTATTTATAGGAGTCAGTCAGTAAAGTTATAATAAAATAATGAAATGATTTGACCATTTTTAAAATGTATCTAGTTACATTAGCAACATGCTAACCGCCAAGCTCTAGCTAGTTAACCTTAGCGTGTTAGGCAATTTATTGATGAGTCATTACACAGCACCATTTATTTATTTCTCATTAAATTAAAATATAAATGTTGTTGATCTTCCCTGAGAGACGCGAGTCCAAAATAAACCTGTCTTTATTCTCATAATTCTGATCATTCGTTCAAACTGCCCAACTGGAGCGAGTTAGCGTGTTAGCTGTAGCTAGCTCATTGAAATCATGAATTTGTTCATTTTTTATTTCATTTATCTTTGAAAACTGAAAGTCTTTCAGCAAAACCTGCTGCTGATGTGAACTGAACAGTTTTCAGTGAGATTTCTGAGCGACAGCAGGATTTCCTCCCAGACGACGACTTTCCCACGCAAAATCTGTTTTATTTTAACTTTATTTCATTTTATTGTTTGCATGTTTATTTTTTACTGTCCATTCTCTTCATCTAACAAACATCTTGAGTCTCAATGACATTAAAACAGTTATATATGGATTAAAATACAGTTTATTTTTTTGCATGTTTGTTGTAAATGTTATTGAAATTTGGATTAAAAATTATTTGGAAAAAAGTTTCTATATTTTTACACACAGTGCCACATTCCGCTGAATAAACCAGCTCTTCTTTCCCTTACTGTCTGTATCGAA